>JBBBDQ010000442.1:0-117500 GCA_037127315.1 Ascarosepion bandense
AGATTAAATATGAAATATGCAATTGTGAATAGTCTTATTTAACTTGCAATTAAATAGATATGAACAGAGACTTCGTTAAAAACATTGTGACTATTTTCAGATACGCTTCTTCTCTTTAGTCTTCAGCGGAAGAAGACATCCGACACTGTAGTGACTACTTGACACATGACATACAGTAAAATCGGAAGAGAAAACTTTAACATGGGATAAAGGGAAACCTTCGTTACTTTTACTAGTTGCGTCGCATCTATGTAGCCTGTAAATATGAAATATTCATATTCACTGATATTGAACTACATTCTAGGTTTCAGTGACTTTCGAACTAGCGAAACTGTGTGAGCAGCAGATATAATAAGAAGCCTGACACAACGAAACCCGTTACCTACTCTAGACGATCGTCATATAGCATCGATAAATATAAATATACCTTAGGCAGTGCCTGCTTAAAACTGAAGTAGACTTGAAATTAATTTATTTACCGTTGTTGGCATCAAAACTATGCAGGTGACTGTTATTTTCAGATCAATTCAGTATCTTGAGTGACCTACGCAACAAGGATAATTTTTCGAGAAAAAAATTGTGGAAAAATCTAAACACTAGATAGGTAGCAAATTGTTTCAGAAGAAAGGTTTGCTTTAGATAGGTTTCGGCGAGTTTCGAACTCGCGGCCTTCTGCGTGTTAAGCAGACGTGATAACCACTACACCACGAAACCAGACATACTTTCCCAGCCCGAATTTATGCAGATGACTAATATGGAAAATTGATACACTTTTAACGTTTATAATGTAGACAGGCTTTTAAATGTCCCCGTTTTATCATAAAGAAAAGCAAATGACTGTTATTTTTCAATGACTTCATAGAACAACGGCATGTCGGCATATAGCGAATCACAAGAGGGTAACATGCGCTGTACATTAAGATTATTAGCCGTTGTTTGGAAATAAAGTAAATATGCTGTGATTGCTGAAAATCGACCTCGTTGAGCGGGTTTCGATCACGCGACCATCTGCGAACGAAGAAGACGTAATAAGCGATAATACATCCGGAAGGCATACCTGGCGTTTGCTTTTCAGACTTGATTTAGTTGAATTACGTGCGACGCTAGTATGCAGGCAGGACATGATTTTGCATGTAACGAAATATAAACATAGCCCTTTAATTCATTTAGCTTGACTGTGTTTTTTTCAACAGCTACAAGCGTACGAATAGAGCCGTGATAGCGATTTCACACTTGACATGATCAAAATCGGAAGTGAAAATAGTAACATTTCTTAAAACTTCAATAGGTAACTGACGTTGCGTTAATGTCGCCGGTAAAAATGCATTATCCACTTGAATAAAAACAGAACGTATAGGTTTCGGCGAGTTTCGAACTCGCGACCTTCTGCGTGTAAAGCAGACGTGATGACCACTGCACTACGAAACCTCTGGCCGCTGTGACAATTCGCAATTTCCGATTCATAAATACATAATACTCGCACGCAGTACATCCATTAAAATATGAAACGGCTTCATTTTCCGCTGAAATCAAAAATGAACACATGTTTGTCGCTGTTGTAATTCAATGCTGTTTCGTAATGGAAGAACGCTTCAAGGACAGCGATTCTAGGCACCTTGTCTGTAAAGGCAGGCAAAAAAAAAATTGGTGCGAGATGTCGTTTCGATTCAAAAACTACAAAACCGAACAACACCCAGGTTTCAGCGAGTTTCGAACGAGCGACCTTTCGCCTGTTCGGCAGGCGCTGTATCCACTATGCTAACAGAGGAGGACTGGTTAGTCAGTATCAATTTATGCACATGAACAATACAGACAAGCGATACGCTTTCACACGTGTAATGCGGACCTTAGTAAAAGTGACACAATTTTCATCTTTAAATTAATTAATTTATTCCTATAAAATATCTAGGTGTAAGGTTTCGGCGAGTTTCGAATTCGCGACCTTCTGCGTGTGAAGCAGACGTGATAACCACTACACCACGAAACCTTAATCGCCGGGGCAGATTAGCTAGGTTTAGATTAAATATGAAATATGCAATTGTGAAGAGTCTTATTTAACTTGCAATTAAATAGATATGAACAGAGACTTCGTTAAAAACATTGTGACTATTTTCAGGGACGCTTCTTCTCTTTAGCCTTCAGCGTAAGAAGACATCCGACACTGTAGTGACTACTTGACACATGACATACAGTAAAATCGGAAGAGAAAACTTTAACATGGGATAAAGGGAAACCTTCGTTACTTTTACTAGTTCCGTCGCATCTATGTAGCCTGTAAATATGAAATATTCATATTCACTGATATTGAACTACATTCTAGGTTTCAGTGACTTTCGAACTAGCGAAACTCTGTGTGAGCAGCAGATATAATAAGAAGCCTGACACAACGAAACCCGTTACCTACTCTAGACGATCGTCATATAGCATCGATAAATATAAATATACCTTAGGCAGGGCCTGCTTAAAACTGAAGTAGATTTGAAATTAATTCATTTACCGTTGTTGGCATCAAAACTATGCAGGTGACTGTTATTTTCAGATCAATTCAGTATCTTGAGTGACCTACGCAACAAGGATAATTTTTCGAGAAAAAATTGTGGAAAAATCTAAACACTAGAACATTAGATAGGTAGCAAATTGTTTCAGAAGAAAAGGTTGCTTTAGATAGGTATCGGCGAGTTTCGAACTCGCGGCCTTCTGCGTGTTAAGCAGACGTGATAACCACTACACCACGAAACCAGGCATACATTCCCTGTCCGAATTTATGCAGATGACTAATATGGAAAATTGATACACATTTAACGTTTATAATGTAGACAGGCTTTTCAATGTCCCCGTTTTATCATAAAGAAAACCAAATGACTGTTATTTTTAAATGAGTTCATAGAACAAAGGCATGTCGGCATATAGCGAATCACAAGAGGGTAACATGCGCTGTACATTAAGATTATTAGCCGTTGTTTGGAAATAAAGTAAATATGATGTGATTGCTGAAAATCGACCTCGTTGAGCGGGTTTCAATCACGCGACCATCTGCGAACGAAGAAGACGTAATAAGCGATAATACATCCCGAAAGCATACCTGGAGTTTGCTTTTCAGACTTGATTTAGTTAAATTACGTGCGACGCTAGTATGCAGGCAGGACATGATTTTGCATGGAACGAAATATAAACATAGCCCTTTAATTCATTTAGCTTGACTGTGTTTTCTTCAACAGCTTTAAGCGTACGAAAAGAGCCGTGAAAGAGATTTCACACTTGACATGATCAAAATCGGAAGTGAAAATAGTAACATTACTTAAAACTTCAATAGGTAACTGACGTTGCGTTAATGTCGCCGGTAAAAATGCATTATCCACTTGAATAAAAACAGAACGTATAGGTTTCGGCGAGTTTCGAATTCGCGACCTTCTGCGTGTAAAGCAGACGTGATGACCACTACACTACGAAACCTCTGGCCGCTTTGACAACTCGCAATTTCCGATTCATAAATACATAATACTCGCACGCAGTACATCCATTAAAATATGAAACGGCTTCATTTTCCGCTGAAATCAAAAATGAACACATGTTTGACGCTGTTGTAATTCAATGCTGTTTCGTAATGGAAGAACGCTTCAAGGATAGCGATTCTAGGCACCTTGTCTGTAAAGGCAGGAAAAAAAAAATTGGTGCGAGATGTCGTTTCGATCAAAAATAATACAGTTACTACAAAACCGAACAACACCCAGGTTTCAGCGAGTTTCGAACGAGCGAACTTTCGCCTGTTCGGCAGGCGCTGTACCCACTATGCTAACAGAGGAGGCCTGCTTAGTCAGTATCAATTTATGCACATGAACTATACAGACAAGAGATACGCTTTCACACGTGTAATGCGGACCTTAGTAAAAGTGACACAATTTTCATCTTTAAATTAATTAATTTATTCCTATAAAATATATAGGTGTAAGGTTTCGGCGAGTTTCGAACTCGCGACCTTCTGCGTGTGAAGCAGACGCGATAACCACTACACCACGAAACCTTAATCGCCGTGGTAGACTAGCTAGGTTTAGATTAAATATGAAATATGCAATTGTGAAGAGTCTTATTCAACTTGCAATTAAATAGATATGAACAGAGACTTCGTTAAAAACATTGTGACTATTTTCAGAGACGCTTCTTCTCTTTAGCCTTCAGCGTAAGAAGACATCCGACACTGTAGTGACTACTTGACACATGACATACAGTAAAATCGGAAGAGAAAACTTTAACATGGGATAAAGGGAAACCTTCGTTGCTTTTACTAGTTGCGTCGCATCTATGTAGCCTGTAAATATGAAATATTCATATTCACTGATATTGAACTACATTCTAGGCTTCAGTGACTTTCGAACTAGCGAAACTCTGTGTGAGCAGCAGATATAATAAGAAGCCTGACACAACGAAACCCGTTACCTACTCTAGACGATCGTCATATAGCATCGATAAATATAAATATACCTTAGGCAGTGCCTGCTTAAAACTGAAGTAGACTTGAAATTAATTCATTTACCGTTGTTGGCATCAAAACTATGCAGGTGACTGTTATTTTCAGATCAATTCAGTATCTTGAGTGACCTACGCAACAAGAATAATTTTTCGAGAAAAAAATTGTGGAAGAAGCTAAACAGTAGATAGGTAGCAAATTGTTTCAGAAGAAAAGGTTGCTTTAGATAGGTTTCGGCGAGTTTCGAACTCGCGGCCTTCTGCGTGTTAAGCAGACGTGATAACCACTACACCACGAAACCCGACATACCGTTCCTGCCCGAATTGATGCAGATGACTAATATGGAAAATTGATACACATTTAACGTTTATAATGTAGACAGGCTTTTAAATGTCTCCGTTTTATCAGAAAGAAAAGCAAATGACTTTTATTTTTAAATGAGTTCATAGAACAACGGCATATCGGCATATAGCGAATCACAAGAGGGTAACATGCGCTGTACATTAAGATTATTATTAGCCGTTGTTTACGTTTATGAGTTTGTGTAGTTCATGTGCATATATTGATACTGCCTAACAAGGCCTCCTCTGTTAGCATAGTGGATACAGCGCCTGCCGAACAGGCGAAAGGTCGCTCGTTCGAAACTCGCTGAAACCTGGGTGTTGTTCGGTTTTGTAGTAGCTGTATTATTATTATTATTTTTTTTTTTTGGATCGAAACGACATCTCGCACCAATTTTTTTTTTTGCCTGCCTTTACAGACAAGGTGCCTAGAATCGCTGTCCTTGAAGCGTTCTTCCATTACGAAACAGCATTGAATTACAACAGCGACAAACATGAGTTCATTTTTGATTTCAGCGGAAAATGAAGCCGTTTCATATTTTAATGGATGTACTGCGTGCGAGTATTATGTATTTATGAATCGGAAATTGCGAATAGTCACAGCGGCCGGAGGTTTCGTAGTGTAGTGGTCATCACGTCTGCTTAACACGCAGAAGGTCGCGAGTTCGAAACTCGCCGAAACCTATACATTCTATTTTTATTCAAGTGGATAATGCATTTTTACCGGCGACATTAACGCAACGTCAGTTACGTATTGAAGTTTTAAGAAATGTTACTATTTTCACTTCCGATTTTGATCATGTCAAGTGTGAAATCTCTATCACGGCTCTTCGTACGCTTAAAGCTGTTGAAGAAAACACAGTCAAGTTAAATGAATTAAAGGGCTATGTTTATATTTCGTTACATGCAAAATCATGTCCTGCCTGCATACTAGCGTCGCACGTAATTTAACTAAATCAAGTCTGAAAAGCAAACGCCAGGTATGCCTTCCGGATGTATTATCGCTTATTACGTCTTCCTCGTTCGCAGATGGTCGCGTGATCGAAAGCCGCTCAACGAGGTCGATTTTCAGCAATCACATCATATTTACTTTATTTCCAAACAACGGCTAATAATAATCTTAATGTACAGCGCATGTTACCCTCTTGTGTTTCGCTATATGCCGACATGCCGTTGTTCTATGAACTCATTTAAAAATAACAGTCATTTGCTTTTCTTTATGATAAAACGGGGACATTTAAAAGCCTGTATACATTATAAACGTTAAATGTGTATCAATTTTCCATATTAGTCATCTGCATAAATTCGGGCAGGAAAGGTATGTCTGGTTTCGTGGTGTAGTGGTTATCACGTCTGCTTAACACGCAGAAGTCCGCGAGTTCGAAACTCACCGAAACCTATCTAAAGCAACCTTTTCTTCTGAAACAATTTGCTACCTATCTAGTGTTTAGATTTTTCCACAATTTTTTTCTCGAAAAATCATCCTTGTTGCGTAGGTCACTCAAGATACTGAATTGATCTGAAAATAACAGTCACCTGCATAGTTTTGATGCCAACAGCGGTAAATGAATTAATTTCAAGTCTACTTCAGTTTTAAGCAGGCACTGCCTAAGGTATATTTATATTTATCGATGCTATATGACGATCGTCTAGAGTAGGTAACGGGTTTCGTTGTGTCAGGCTTCTTATTATATCTGCTGCTCACACAGAGTTTCGCTAGTTCGAAAGTCACTGAAACCTAGAATGTAGTTCAATATCAGTGAATATGAATATTTCATATTTACAGGCTACATAGATGCGACGCAACTAGTAAAAGTAACGAAGGTTTCCCTTTATCCCATGTTAAAGTTTTCTCTTCCGATTTTATGTCATGTGTCAAGTAGTCACTACAGTGTCGGATGTCTTCTTACGCTGAAGGCTAAAGAGAAGAAGCGTCCCTGAAAATAGTCACAATGTTTTTAACGAAGTCTCTGTTCATATTTATTTAATTGCAAGTTAAATAAGACTCTTCACAATTGCATATTTCATATTTAATCTAAACCTAGCTAGTCTGCCCCGGCGATTAAGGTTTCGTGGTGTAGTGGTTATCACGTCTGCTTCACACGCAGAAGGTCGCGAGTTCGAAACTCGCCGAAACCTTACACCTAGATATTTTATAGGAATAAATTAATTATTTTGAAGATGAAAATTGTGTCACTTTTACTAAGGTCCGCATTACAAACGTGAAAGCTTATCGGTTGTCTATACTGTCCATCATGTGCATAAATTAGGACAGACGACCAGTGCCTGGTCTGTTAGCATAGTGGGTACAGCGCCTGCCGAATAGGCGAAAGGTCGCTCGTTCGAAAGTCGCTGAAACCTGGGTGTTGTTCGGTTTTGTAGTAGCTGTATTATTATTATTTTTTTTTTTTTTTTTTTGGATCGAAACGACATCTCGCACCAATTTTTTTTTTCCTGCCTTTACAGACAAGGTGCCTAGAATCGCTGTCCTTGAAGCGTTCTTCCATTACGAAACAGCATTGAATTACAACAGCGTCAAACTGGCGAAAGAATGGTAGTTTGAAGTTCGCTGAAACCTGGGCGCGGCACTGTTTTGTACTAGCTGCTTCTTTCTTTTTATTTTTATTTTTAAAAAAAAAGAAACCTATACGTTCATTTTATTCCAGTGGATAATGCATTTTTACCGGCGACATTAACGCAACGTCAGTTACCTATTGAAGTTTTAAGAAATGTTACTATTTTCACTTCCGATTTTGATCATGTCAAGTGTGAAATCTCTATCACGGCTCTTTTCGTACGCTTAAAGCTGTTGAAGAAAACACAGTCAAGCTAAATGAATTAAAGGGCTATGTTTATATTTCGTTCCATGCAAAATCATGTCCTGCCTGCATACTAGCGTCGCACGTAATTTAACTAAATCAAGTCTGAAAAGCAAACGCCAGGTATGCCTTCCGGATGTATTATCGGTTATTACGTCTTCTTCGTTCGCAGATGGTCGCGTGATCGAAACCCACTCAACGAGGTCGATTTTCAGCAATCACATCATATTTACTTTATTTCGAAACGACGGCGAACCAATTGAAATTTCTATCGCATGTTACCTCGTTGTGATTTACTCTATATCAAATTCACGTTGTCCTCGTATTCTTCTCTCACTAGAGTCTGAAATCATATAAATCTCAGTCATTTGTCTTTTATTGATACAACTGGTATAAGAAATTTTAGATACTTGACTGTGTATCGTCTGCTTTTCTGAGATAAAGCAAAGAGTGTGTTGGATATGTAGAGTACAAATCATACATCATCCAACAGTTAAATAAAACACACCAATTAAAAGTGCACACCCGAAAATTCGAATCCAAACGACTAAAAGCATTTTGGAAAAACCCAGACCAAGGCAAATTTCACAAGTCAGTGTGAAAAGTAAAATCTTGGATCCTGATTGGATTGGAGATCGAAAATTTATATATGACGTTTTTCTTTTAGACCTAGAATGAAAATGCCTGCTGGAACCGACAACATGAGAAGCTTTGACTATTTAAACCACGTCGGTGACCGTTCAAAATCAGTTCAGCATGGGAGCGATTAGCTGACAGAACTTGTGGCAATGTAACAAAAGAAATCTCAAGAAGCTCTCAAGGACGTAAAGCGCATCACAGATTTATTCGACCTTTCCCTCTAATTTTCCTTTTCTTCATTTTCACTCCATGTTGCCAAAAAGAACAACAACAACAACAACAACAACAGGACACTCTAAGTACTATTTCTTTATTCCTTCTTTCTTGCCGTGTCACCGACCTACCAAAATGAGGAAGGAACATAAAACTTTACATTCTACTACTATCTGTATACGCACGGGACACTTAGCTACTTGCTACTATCAAACCATGAACTCTAAACTTCTGTGGACATTTTAAATACTTAAATTTCTCTTTGAATAACTGTAACTACAAAACTGCATGTATTTTCTCAATTAACATTTTTCTTCTCGCAAATATATTATCTGTGTTCAGTTAACAAAATTTCACTCATATTTTCCTTCTTACAATTTTGCCATTCTGTTAATAAATCATTTAATGTAGAAACGAAATAATTTATTTTTTCACATTTCAACATCCAACATTCAACCTTCTGATATTTATATTGTGGGTACTTCTGACGTGCTTGTCACAAGGCCAATTTACCAAGCCTATCCGAGTCCCCTACAACAAAACTGTCAATAGGTCAATAATGGCCGATAAACTGAAAAATCTCAAACAGTGGAGATTCCAATCAATATAATTTCTACTTAAAATACCCGAAAGTATTTTGCTCATTGGAAATAGTAAATTCGATTATTTATCTTTCAACGGCATATTCATTTACATAGAGTTAGAACAATATTTAATTTCTTTTTCGTTGAGCCTGGTCAGTACTTAGATGGGTGACCGCTTGGGAATACCAGGTGCTGTAAACTTTTAGTGACGGCTGTGTCTACTTACGATAATATCACGTTGAATACACCGGTCCTCGCGCGATCACGAAGTTAAGCAACATTGAGCCTGTTTAGTACTTAGATGGGTGACCGCTTGGGAATACCAGGTGCTGTAAACGTTTAGTGACGGCTGTGCCTACTTACGATAATATCAAGTTGAATACACCGGCTCTCGCTCGATCACCGAAGTTAAGCAACATTGAGCCTGGTCAGTACTTAGATGGGTGACCGCTTGGGAATACCAGGTGCTGTAAACGTTTAGTGACGGATGTGCGTGCTTACGGCCATATCACGTTGAATACACTAGTTCTCGCTCGATCACCGAAGTTAAGCAACATTGAGCCTGTTCAGTACTTAGATAGGTGACCGCTTGGGAATAAATAAGCGTTTAGTAACGGATGTGTATTGTGGTGCAGTGGATATCGGCTCGGAAAGAGAAATCGGTGAGCCGAGTTCGAATTCCAGTTGAATACCCTGCATTCACTTAAGCACTGGTACCCTTGGGAAAGGTATTAATCCGTTCCTTCCTTCCAGTTATAGGTTAAATGAAAATGGTAGGACTTAGGGACCCTACTCTTCAAAACAACTCCCAATGAATCTTGATACTGGAAAAGAAAAATGTTGTAAAAATAAAATAACCTTGACCAAAATCATTGGTTATGACCTTAAATGATCCCATAAGGATTGATAGGTCGTTAAACCTTGAAACAAACAAACAATTTCTTTTTATTGTTCTAGTGGCACAAATATTTGAACACTGAATTTATAAAATATTTTAAAATTATTTACTAAATAATCCTTTATCTCCAGCGGTACAATTACGTCTTTTCTTTGATGGGTGCAGACGCAATGAAGCTTTTATCATCCATGATTAACATAAAATCTTCTTTAGAAAGAGGATGTAAAAAGTAGTTTAGGTTAATTATTTCCAAACCGGAATCGGAAGAACTGTTAAATGTTAGTGGTCGGATATCTGATGCCTTCTGTATATCCGAAAGGGTAAATTTTCGTTTTAGGTCTCGAAGGCTTTTCCTCCTTTCAAATTTATTTAAAATAGCATTATTTCTGAGCAAATAGACTAAACTATCGCCCGGTACACACACCACCCTCATCAATTGAACAGGTGAAGAGGCTCATCCCTTGTTCCCTGTTTAGGATGTGGTTTCCGGCTTTCTCTTTTCCATTCTTTTTACCCTTACGTAGCCCCTTGCGCATCAGTGGCGTTATCGCCTTGCATGGGGTGATATGATTAAAAAAAATGTATATGTTGAACTCAAATCAGCAGTTAGTTATTGAAGAAATTTACCTTTATTTATCTTAACAACCAGAAAAAAATCGAACTTCATCTCGCACTTTTTGTCTCCCGTAACTCTCACAAAGTCATGTAATTAACTGCAGAATGACTTTCGGAGTAGGCAACAAATTTCGGCCTATTTACTTCCTGTAATGAAAGTAATACGCGTAGAAAAAAATCGCGTATTACTTTCATAACAGGAAGTAAATAGGCGGAAATTTCTGTAAAGGAAGTAAATAGGGGCCAAAAATAGTCCGAAATTTGTTGCCTCCGCCGAAAGTCATTCTGCAGTTAATTACATGACTACATTAGAGTTAAGGGAGACAAAATCCGCGAGATGCTATGGGGAAACACACCTATTCCTCAGATAATGGACTCTCCCTCCTATATTAATGTTATGGGGAAACACACCTATTCCTCAGATAATGAACTCTCCCTCCTATATTAATGTTATGGGGAAACACACCTATTTCTCAGATAATGAACTCTCCCTCCTATATTAATGTTATGGGGGAAACACACCTATTCCTCAGATAATGGACTCTCCCTCCTATATTAATGTTAAACCCTATTCCTCAGATAATGGACTCTCCCTCCTATATTAAAGTTATGGGGAAACACACCTATTCCTCAGATAATGGACTCTCCCTCCTATATTAATGTTATTGGGAAACACACCTATTCCTCAGATAATTCCTACATGAGAAAATGGCTTGATCAAGTGCATTCTATGCTGAGGAAGATTAGGTAATATACCAAAAAATTTTTGAAATTCAAAAAACTAAGCAAGAGTTTGTAGGGGCCTCGGTGATGCTTGGTAAACTGGGCAAACACGTCCGAAGTTCCCACAATTTAAATATCAGAAGGTTGAAGGTTGGATATTGAAATGTGGAAGGATAAAATAATTAATATCTCATTTGAACATTAAAATAAAGATTTATTAACCGAATAACAAAGATTGTAAGAAGAAAAATATAAGCGAAATTTTGTTAACTGAACACGATAACATATTTGGGACAAGAAAAATGTTCATTGAGAAAATGCATCTAGTTTTGTAGTTAAAATTATTCAAAGAGAAATTTAAGTATTTAAAATGTTCCACAGAAATTAGGAGTTCATAGTTGATAGCAGTAAATAGCTAAGTGTCCCGGGCCGTATACTGATAGTAGCCGAAAGTAAAGTCATGTTCTTTTCCTATTTTTTTTTTTTTTTTTGGTAGGTTGGCGATCGTGTGAGGAAGAAAGTGAAAAAATATAGAAATTGTACTTAACATGTCCTATTGTTGCTGTTGTTGTTGTTCTCTTTGGCAGCGTGGAGTAAAAATGAAGAAAAGAAAATTGGGAGTAAAGGCGAGACGTGACCAAGTCAGCTTGAATTTTCTTCCTTACATTGCTACGAGATGCTATCAGATACCGCTCCCATTCTGACTCATTTGATCGGTCAAGAGATGTTTAAGTTGTGGATTTGTCATGTGACCGGCTCCAGCAGGCATTTTCTTCTTTAGGTGTGAAAAAAAAATTGACTGGCGTCATATATCAATTTTCGATTTCCTATCCAATCAAGATCCAGAATTTTACTTTTCACACTGACTTGTGAAAGTTGCCTTGGTCTAACATTTTCCAAAAAGGTTTTAGTCGTTTGGATTCGAATTTTCAGGTGTGCAATTTTAATTGGTGTGTTTTAGTTCACTGTTGGATGATATATGATTTGTATTCTATATGTCCAACACATTGTTTGCTTTATATCAGAAAAGCAGACGATAAACGGTCAAGTATCTAAAATTTCTTATACCAGTTGTATCAATAAAAGAGAAATGACTGAGTTTTAAATGATTTCAGACTCTAGTGAGAGAAAAATACGAGAACAACGCGAATTTGATATAGAGTAAATCACAACGAAGTAACATGCGATAGAAATTTCGATTCATTCGCCCTCGTTTGGGAATAAGGTAAATAGGATGTGACCCGTTGAGTGGGTTTCGAT
Source organism: Ascarosepion bandense (assembly GCA_037127315.1). Classification (NCBI taxonomy): domain Eukaryota; kingdom Metazoa; phylum Mollusca; class Cephalopoda; order Sepiida; family Sepiidae; genus Ascarosepion; species Ascarosepion bandense. The sequence goes on from JBBBDQ010000442.1 coordinate 12,558, forward strand.
CACGCGACCATCTGCGAACGAAGAAGACCTAATAACCGATAATACATCCCGAAAGCATACCTGGAGTTTGCTTTTCAGACTTGATTTAGTTAAATTACGTGCGACGCTAGTATGCAGGCAGGACATGATTTTGCATGTAACGAAATATAAACATAGCCCTTTAATTCATTTAGCTTGACTGTGTTTTCTTCAACAGCCTTAAGCGTACGAGAAGGGCCGTGATTGTGATTTCACACTTGACATGATCAAAATCGGAAGTGAAAATAGTAACATTTCTTAAAACTTCAATAGGTAACTGACGTTGCGTTAATGTCGCCGGTAAAAATGCATTATCCACTGGAATAAAATGAACGTATAGGTTTCGACCACGCGACTTTCTGTGTGTGAAGCAGACGTGATAACCACTCCACCACGCAACCAAATACGTTCTTTTACGACACGAATTTATCTACATGACAAATATGGAAAATTGATACACATGTAAGACTCATGACACTAGTAGGATATTAAATGGCCCTAGTTTTATCATAAAAGAAAGGCAAATGAGAATTATTTTTAAAAGATTTCACAAAACAACACGGTGTGGGCATATTAGCGAATTAGAAGAGGGTTACATGCGATATCAATTTGATTATTAGCTGTTGTTTGGAAATAAAGTAAATATGATGTGATTGCTGAAAATCGACCTCGTTGAGTGGGTTTCGATCACGCGACCATCTGCGAACGAAGAAGACGTAATAACCGATAATACATCCCGAAAGCATACCTGGCGTTTGCTTTTCAGACTTGATTTAGTTGAATTACGTGCGACGCTAGTATGCAGTCAGGACATGATTTTGCATATAACGAAATATAACCATAGCCCTTTAATTTATTAACTTTTCTGTGTTTCCTTCAACAGCTATTAGCTTACGAAAAGAGCCGTGATAATTATGTTGCAACAGACATGAACAAAATCGGATTTAAAAATAGTAACATATTTTTAAACTAAAGCACATAACAGACGTGGCCTTAATCTGCAATATCCACTTCAACAAAAAAAAAAACTCCGTATAGGTTTCGGCGAGTTTCGAACTCCAGACCGTCTGTGTGTAAAGCAGACGTGATAACCACTGCACTACGAAACCCCTTGCAATGTCCTCTTTGTAAATAATAAATAACAATCATTGCACGCATTACATCGTTCAAACAAAACAACAGAAGAAACTGCTTCATTCTCTACTGGCCTAAAAAGTGAACATATGTCTTTTATTTTGTAAATCAATGCTCTTTCTAAGGGACGAACGCTATAAGGATAGCGATTTGGGACTCCTTGAGTGTAAAAAAAAAAAAAAAAGGAAAAAAAAACTAGCAACAAAAATTAAGTGACATGTTGTTTCGATGGACAGCTCTTGTAACAAAACCACTCCTTGTGCGGATGTCAACGAGTTTCTAACGTACCTCATTCCACAGGTAAATCCCTATTAAACCACGTTTAATATCGACCCTAGCAAAAATGGCACCAGATAAAGACAAACAAATAAGATTAGATGTCGACCTCGTGACTTGCAGCAGAATTGTAGGTACTTCCACTCATTCACTGAAAAAGCAGCATAGAGCGTGATGTTAAAAGGCCCCAAACTTAATAAAAACAACGTTTTATCATCAAAATATTTATGTTATTATTAAGAGGAAAGATCAAAGTACTTTAAATTATTTTTGAAAACATTTTAATCCTTTCTAACACGTTCAAAATTTTGGTCAAAAATAGTGTTTTTTTTTTTTTCGTCAGAGAGTGATCAGATTGTTACCTGGGTTTATTATGGTAAAATGTAATATTCAGTCAGTTAAGTACCATTTGTGATACACACGCGTCTGGGCGATCATGTCTCTTTCGAGACATGACTGACTGAGCAGTAGATTTTCCCCGCAGTAAGTTACCATTATTTTCTGCGGTAGACTGATTGTCAACCAAGGCTATAGAATCCAATCTATTCTATTGTTTAAACCATAACTGGAGGGAGAAAAGTGTATTTACGTGTAAGTGTAAGAAAAGTGTATTTACGTGTAAGTGTAAGAAAAGTGTATTTACGTGTAAGTGAATGCAACGAATTCAAATGGAATTCGAACTCGGCTTTCCGATTTCTCGTTCCGAGTCGATATTCACTGCACCACAACACACATCAGCAATGTAATAAAATAATATTACGAAGTTCATTTATTTTGCCAGTGATAAACACATTGATTTTGAAATTCTTGCAAAAATCAAATAATGGTCGGATTTTTAGGAAATTTTTACGACTTATTTGTATATGACTGGAATAATTTTTGAAATTAATATTTTTAGAAAATCTTGGTAAAAATATATATTATTTAAATCTGTTTCTTATGCAATAACAGGAGTAGGGGTAACAGATGTTAAAAAGTATTTTTAATAAAAGATTTTCTGCAACTGATAATTGCATAAATAATTTCATTTATTTCTGAAGAAGTTCTGAAAGTTTCATTAAAATCAGATAATTACATGATTTTTGCAAGAATTTTCAAATTAATGTGTCTTTCAACATCAAAAAAGACTTGCGTAGTATTACGTTTTCCTTAACTGAAAAGTTTAACAGAAATTGTGGAGCCGTCGTATTTTTAAAATATTTTAAATTTTTTGTGTCTAGTTGTTGCTTATCTAGCATCTGGCTGTCATCATATGTCCAATCAAAAGGGGTAAGTCAGAAAGATCAACATTCAGTGTTTAAGAAATAGTTTTATTCTAAATTTTAATGCTATAAATAAGTAATACTTGTGTAAATCAGATTAATTTAACTTTAAATTTGCTAATTTTCAAAAAAAAAAAGTGTCACAGGTATAGATATTATTTTTGCAAAATTTTTAAACCGACAATTAACTTTTGTTTACAAATGTTTCAATCGTTCAAAAAAAAATAAAATAAAATAAAACGGCCGAAAAATTTAAAATTTAAAAGAAATCTCAACAAGATTTCAATCAATATGGTTTTTGTTTGAAATACACCAGAATATTTTGCTAACTGGAAATAGTAAATTGAATCTTTTGGCTTCCAATTAAAAGTAAAATAAAAGTTTCGAGAAAACTTATTTATTTTTAAAAAATTAATTTAAATGTTAAGTATCGAAAATGAGTTTAGGTACCTAGTTTTATCTGAGGTGACGAATGATTTACCACCTGGAAACTAAAAAAAAAAAGGAAAAGAAATAGCTAAGTATGTTAGACTAGAATTGACAAATGTATCTAACTTAAGCGAACGTTTCGTTCTTTGTTTTTTAACTACACAGTAGACTTAAAAATTTAACGCAATATTTTCAGCAATTATCTAATAATTTATAGAATTTTAGTTAGTTTAGCTTTATAACATTACGTTTCAAGATGCTTTCTGAAAAAGTAAAAATTAAAATAATATAAAACTTTCTTTTAAATTAATTTTACAATCTAATAATAGAGAAAGAAATTATATAACATTCCAGAGGTAACTCAATAATTTATGAAATGTTACAGTATTTATCAATTTTTATTTTAAATATCTACTTTTTATATTGTTCTTTATTGGGCACTTCCACAAATTGTATATTTCACAATTAATTATTTAACTAAATGAGAAAACTAGGAATTAAAAACGTAAGACATGATTTAAATTTTGAAGGGGTGATTTGCAAAGCCTGTTGAAACGTACACAGGAAACACGGAAGTGAACTGAAAGAATTGTCAGTCAGTTAAGTGCCATACGTGATGCACGCTTGGGCAATCATGTCTCGAAAGAGACATGACTGACTGGGCAGAAGATTTTCTATCCTGCTCTTTAAACTATAGCTGAAGGGAGAAGAGACGGATTGTATTAATAAGTAGAAATTAGTGGGGGATCAGTTTATTACTTAATAACAATTGAAAACTGATCCCCCACTTTTGGCCCAGTAGAAGCTTTACTTATGTTTCCAACTATTATCTTCATTCAGTCAGTTAAGTGCCATACGTGATACACGCTTAGACGATCATGTCTCGAAAGAGACATGACTGACTGTGCAGAAGATTATCCCGCAGTAGTTTGCCATTGCTTTCTGCGGTAGACTGGTTGCCAGCCAAGGCAATAGAACCCAAACTGTCATATTATTTAACCCATAACTGGAAGGAAGAGACGGATTAATACCTTTTCCAAGAGTATTTGCGTGTATATGAATGCAAGGAATTCAACTGGAATTCGAATTCGGTCGACCGATTTCTCGTTCCGAATCGATATCCATTGCACCACAACGCACATCGCACAAAGAATTGTACATAGCCAAAAAAGTTTATATCAGGGTTTTTCCCCTATAAGAGGCGCAACCATTGAACCACGTGACCGCTTAACGATATGGCCCTTATGTGATACGATTCCATATTTAAAAAGGGAGGAAATATGTAAAAAGAATAAATTTTAAAATTATTTTAAAATCTTAATGATAGAATGATTTCTAAATATAGTCATTACTTAATAAATTAATAACCAAAGATGCCAGTTGTACGGTGTCCCTCACACAGAAACTTGTATTAAGTGTTTTTGCAAAAACTCTAGATTTCATTGGATAATAAATACTACTGTTTCAATAGAACAATTTAAGAATTTCAGCTTAAGTGTCAATTTACCAATCACTAGATTTTTACTCATCTAATTTCGTGCTCTTTTGGTAGAAACGAGGCTCCAACTAGCTTCCTTGATTTTTACAAAGGCTCGCGTTTTGATTGGTCAATTCTACCTAATAGAAATTTCGGCACAAGACACAAAGTTTTACCGCGTAGTAAAGTTGAACCAGTGCAATACGCATAAAACCTTTGAATTTCGTCTGTTGGAGACTGGTCGATGTGGTAGTAATTTGAAAGTGGAGTCACCATTATAAAGTAGACTGGTTGTTCAATCCACCACATTAATAATAAAAATAACTCAGAGAAAAATATAACAAGAATAATAACAATGTATTAAACATAGTTACAGGATTGATTATTTTGTGCATCCAAGATTTAGTGGAGAAAGTTCTCTCTTGGATGTTGAAGAAAATGTATCAATGTTCATACTGGAAGACTTCCTGAAAAAGGGAAGTATGATGTTTGTACTAATCAGTAGTTGAATATAATTATATATGTAGTGAAGTATGTTTCTGTAAGTGAGAGAAATATTTTTAGTGTAACTAATTGCTAAACACAATTAGCGCAGTATGTGAGTTGGAAAGGAACTAACGGCACTCGGATTGTTAGCTCCGAAAAGCAGTTTCCAACTGGTCTAGACACGTGTGAACATTAGCTTATATATTTCTGAATGAAGCGCGGGTAAAAGAGGTTTCACGTGCGGTACTAATGTATAAGTATGTGCGTATATGTGTGTGTACGTGAGTACATTGCGATATGTATATAAGTATGTAGATGCATGTAGAAGTGACTCTACACGTCTCTTCAACCAGTGAGTTTTCAATTGTCACAAGAGTCCACACCAGTCTAAGCTTCACCAATTCGAATGCGCCAATTCACTCATACTACTTTGAAACTGCCAAACTGAAATAACTAACTCTTTGAACACACACTACATTTCTAAACACAACTGTCCTCACGTAGAATATATTTTTCTGAACTTCTAATCATCTAACACTAAGTCAACAAAATAATTCAATTACACTTGGAGCACTTAACAAGAAATAATCTTTTTAAAACAATTTCTTTTCACCTGAAATCTTGCAGTCTAAGGGCGACAACTCCTTATTTTACTTTGTACATTTTTTTATCTGGACTCACATATCTGAACTTTCTAACGCAATAATTTAATCTTTTTTTTACATTGCTTATTTTTTTCTCATAACTGAGGGCCGTATCTGATGCTAAAAAAACACCGGGCACAGAGAAAATTGCCCGGATTTATTAGTTGACAATGTGATGACGTCATCAATGTCATCCGTTTCCAGAAACTATGATTTTTGCGGATTTTTTCGGCTATTCCAATGGAAATTAGGCACAGAAGGTGAACGAAAGCAGGAAATCGGGTTCGGACTTTCTGAGTATAACCTGTCTTTTCTCCCAAAATTAATAAATAAACAAACAGATTTTTTACTGCGTTCATTCGGATGTTTTCTTCATTTTTCTTTCTTTCTTTCTTTCTTTCTTTCTTTCTTTCTTTCTTTCTTTCTTTCTTTCTTTGTGAATTGCTTAGTTTGATTTCTGACGAAAACATTTTTCTTTGCCGGTAGTCAGATACGGCTATGAATCACCATTGTATATTTTTGTTAATACAATTTATATTGTTATTATAACAATGTTGTTTTCTTTCGTCAATTACTTCCTCAAAATATAATATAAAAAAATGTATATTTGTCCATGTTTAATGCTCACCCAACTTTCCTCTACAACTGGAAGAAATTTAAAAGGTGCTTGAAACTTTATAAGCTATCATAATTACCAAAGAAAAAATTGAAAATGATTCTTATAAAAATTAATTATTCATCGAAAAAAAATTTTCTTCAGTGTATGATATCCTTATATTATCTATAAAATCAATTAAAAGTTTATCTAAATTAAAAATGGTGTAGTTTTAATGCATTTTTTATTTTTACTATTCGGCGCAGATTTTCGAAAAACTGGTTCCTTAGAATAAGAAAAAAAATTACATGATTTACATTACACAAGAAGTCCTGCATTTAACTGATAAGGAAATATTGAGATCAGTGCTCAGTTTCTAGAAATTTCATGAAATTAATTGGAGAGAGGATGACATATGAAAAACAATGTTACCAAGATTTTTTAAAAATAATAATTGCATAAACAAATTTATTCATTTCTAAATAAGTCCTGAAAGTTTCATTAAAGTTAGGCAATAGGCTGATTTTTGCAAGGATTTTCCAATTAATTTGTCATTCAACGCCAAAAAAGAAACCAACAAAAAGCAAGCAAAAACCAACTTGCCTAATACTACGTTTGCCATAGTAGTAAGCTCAAGTAAACATCGATGAATCGCTGACTGAATAAAAAAAAAATTAAGCAAAATTTCAAACGTGTTTGAAAGGATTAAAAAATTTTAAAAAATGACAACACACTTTGATCGTTCCTCTAATAATAACATAAAACATTTTGATGATAAAACTTTGTTTTTATTAAGTTTTAACCCAACATGCAATGGTGTTTTTTCGGTAACTGTGTGGAGGTACTTATAAAAAAAAAGGCTTCATTTTATGTACACTTTTTAATAAAAAAAAAGTAAAACACTGTGCTTGCTATTTACACAATTTATCAATTTCTTTTTGACAATCAGCTTTTTCTCTAATTTGAGGCAGCTTCAAAAACTGAAATCAACACATAATATATATATATATATATAGTAAATTTTTAATTTATTTCCTGAAGGCCCTTACCCCTTTAATTCCCTGCAAATGTATATGCTGAACTCTAATCGATAATTGTTTATTGAAGAAACCTACCTTTATTGATGTTAGCGACCAGAAAAAAAAATCGAACGTTATCTCACCCCTAACCACCATTCTCAAGTCTTTTAGTGCAGAATGACTTTAGGCGTAGGATGCTTATTTCGGCCTATTTACTTCCTTTATGTAATTACTACACGATTTGTTTTGTTTCGGAACTCAATTTCCGCTAAAAGTTGCGTGCATTTGCGTTTTTTTTTTCTCTCTTTTTTTTTCTGACTGTGGAATTTTTTTTTAAGAAAGGTAACTTTCAAATAGAAATTTAGGGTTAGGATTAGGGTTATTGCGTGTTTCCCCCCCCCCCTTTTTTTTCTCTTGGTAATGAACTTAAGAAAGTTGCGGGTACTTAATTTGAGAAGAAAGTTAACTTTCAAATATATGAAAATAAGTGATTATTGGGTTAGGGTTAGGGGTTGGGTTAGGGTTAGGGTTAGGGTTAGGGGTTGGGTTAGGGTTAGGGTTAGGGTTAGGGGTTGGGTTAGGGTTATTGCATGTATTTTTTTTATCCTTTTTTTGTGTTACTTATATATTTGAAGGTTAATTAAACTACAATCGTCGCTTATTTTCATATATTTGAAAGATAACTTTCTTCTGAAATTAAAAATAAAAGGAAAAAACACGCAAATACACGCAATGCATTTGAAGGTTAATTAAACTACACTTATTTTCATAAATTTGAAAGTTAACTTTCTTAAAGAAATATCTATTTGAAAGTTAAATATCTTAAAACCAAAATTCTACAGCCCCCACCCACCCCCCAAAAAAAGAGAGAAAAAAAGACGCAAATACACGCAACTTTCAGCGGAAATTGAGTTCCGAAACAAAACAAATCGCGTAATAATTGCACCAAGGAAGTAAATAAGCCGTAAATTAGCTTACTACGCAGAAAGTCATTTTACACTAAATTAGATATGAGAATGGTGGTTGCGGGGTGAGATAAACAGCGAGAAGTTCGATTTTTTTCTGGTTGGTAACATCAATAAAGGTAGCTTTCTTCAATATAAATAATTATCGATTTGAGTTCAGCATATACATTTGCACGGAAATAAGGATGTTTTGGAAAAATTTGAAGGGGTAAAGGCCTTCGGGTAATAAATAAAAAATTTACCATATATATATATATTTTTGATTTCGGTTTTCGAAGCGCCACACACACACACACACACACACACACACACACACACACACACACACACACACACACACGATTTAACACCTTGTGACATTTTTTGGGAGTTGGTTAAAGGAGCAAGTCTTCTATATCAAACCAAGACTTTGGAAGAACTTGAAGGACGAACACAAGAAATTATGTCTTCCAACCACAAGAAGATTTCCCGGAGAAATCGGTTGACGCGATTCCCGAGCGGCTAGAGAAGTTCGGAAAGAAACCTGTTACCCATTTCAAATTTTAAATAAAACCTCATTAAACGCTTTTCTCTCATAGTCATTTCTTGCAAAAATTATTGTTAACAAATAAATAAGTATTTTAAAATGGGAAGTTACTTTTCAATCAACCTGTATACGGTGTTGGAACTAAAAAAAGAAAGAAAAAGAAATGGAAAAAAGAAAGAGAGGTGTTGATTTTTAGTAACGCCTCAGTTGATTGGTTAATTGTTAACCAATAGAAACCGAGTTCTAATTTTAGGATTGGCGCCGTTTAGTTCCTGATCGTCTGCTTTTTACAGTTTATGTTCAGTTGCATTTTAGATTCCAAAATATGAGGATTTATTTATTTGCTTCTAGTTACTCCCGTTTATCTTTTACCCACGTTAATAATTCCACTTCTTTTTTCTCTTCACTTGATATTAAAAAAAACCGTTGCCAGAAATAAAACTTCTTGTAAAAGATCAAGGCCAGATATCTGAAGCGTTATAGGTAAGTACAATAATTTTCATCTTACAAAAACGTTATGGACATTAAAACTAAAAAAAAATTGCCCTATCACTCAAAAATACGCTGGTTATCATAAAGACACATCTTAGTGAAAATTTTGTCGTGACAAGAGCAAATAATTTTTTAAAAAAATCATATCACCCCAAGCAAGGCGGTAACGCCACTGATGCGCAGGGGGCTACATAAGAGTAAAAAGATTGGAAAAGAGAAAGCCGGAAACCACATCCTAAACAGGGAACAAGGGATGAGCCTTTTCACCTCTTCAATAGACGAGGGTGGAGTGTGAACCGGGCGATAGTTTAGTCTATCTACTTTTTCAATGAAAACAATAAGTCTTGTTAATTATAAGACACAAAATTTCACAGAGGTGCTGTATTTGGGTGTGATGTAATAAATCAAAATGGGTTAAATATTTCGTTTCAGGGCAGAGATAAATAAAAAATATGTCGTCAAAAGTTTACAATGGAAAAAACGTAATATTACATGACTCACTTTTTTACGGTGACAAACACATAAATTTGGAAATTCTTGCAAAAATCTAATAATGGTCGGATTTTAATGAAACTTTCAGAACTTATTCATAAATGAATGAATGTTTTTAAACCATTATTTTATAAAAATCTTGGTAAAAATATATTTTTTACATCTGTTACCTCTTCCCCTCCACGTAAATTCGTGAAATTTCAAAAAAATAAATTCTTTAGGCAAAATTGGTTTTATAATTTGTTAAACGCTATACTAATTGGGGAATGTAAATCATCCATTGTTTTTTTTTCAACCCCTCTTTCTGAAAACCTCCTCCGAATAGTAAAAAAAAAAAAATGCAATAAAACTATGACATTATTTAATTAGATTAGCTTTTAATGGCTTTAATAAATAATATAAATTAAGGACATTATAGCCCGAAGAAAAAAAAATCTCTATTAAGAATCAAATTTTAAAAGAATTGTTTTCATTTTATTTATTAGTTATAATGATTTATAAAATTTCAAAAATATTTAAAAATTATTTCGAAGACTTGTAAACGTTATGTAGATAGATTATAAAGTGAAGTCTATATTTACTAATAGAAAATTCAAAAATTTAATGGTAAATTTTTTATTTGTTCCCCGAAGGCCTTTACCTCTTCAAATCTTTCTAAAACATCCTTAATTCCCTGCAAATGTATATTCTGAACTCAAATCGATAATTGTTCTTTGAAGAAACCTACCTTTATTGATATTAAGGGCCAGAAAAAAAATCAAACTTGTTCTAGCTGTTTATCTCACCCCTAACCGCCATTGAAATCTCTTATTTATTGCTGAATGACTGTACGCGTAGTTAGCTATTTTTCGGCCTATTTACTTCCTTTGTGCAATTACTACGCGATTTGTTTTGTTTCCGAACTCTATTTCCCCTGAAAGATGCGTGGGCTGTAGAATTTTTTTTAAGATAGTTAACTTTCAAATAGATATTTCTTTAAGAAAGTTAACTTTCAAATTTATGAAAATAAGTGTAGTTTAATTAACCTTCAAATGCATTGCGTATATTTGCGTGTTTTTTTTTTCCTTTTTTTCAGAAGAAAGTTAACTTTCAAATATATGAAAATAAGTGATAACTGTAGTTTTACTTAATCGTCAAATATATGAAAATATATTTGCGTCTTTTTTTTTCCTTTTTTTATGAAAATAAGTGATAATTGTAGTTTTACTTAATTTTTTACGACGAAAGTTAACTTTCAATTATATGAAAATATAGAATTTTTTAAAGAAAGTAAACTTTCAAATATATGAAAGTAAGTGACGAGTGTAGCTTAATTAACCTTCAAATATATAAGTAACACAAAAAAGGAAAAAATACACGCAATAACCCTAACCCTAACCCAACTCCTAACCCTAAACCTAAACCAATTATCACTTATTTTCATATATTTGAAAGTTAACTTTCATCTCAAATTAAGTACTCGCAACTTTCTTAAGTTCATTACCAAGAAAAAGAAAAGGTTCCAATCAATATAATTTCTGTTTGAATTACACCAGGGTATGTTGCTTATAGAAAATAGTAAATTTAATCATTTTTTTTTTCAATTAGATCTATAAAAAACAAAATAACTCTTGAATACTTTTTACTTCTAAAAATTCAATTTAAAAGTTTAAAATTGTCAAAAATAAGTGAAGAAACCTAATTTAGAAAGAAGTCATTTAAGTCCCTTCGTTCTTAGTCAAAACTTTCTGAAGAACACTTTCCCTACTTCTTAAAAGTAGTAAGTGAAAATCAAGAGAATATCTATGAATATTTACAGGAATACCAGTCAGTTTTAAACTCATTGGCTGCCTCCACGAAATCGCTGAAAAAAAAAAGAAAAAGAAAAAGAAACAGTATAGTATGAAGAAAAAAGGTCCCAAACTTAATAAAACCGAATTTTTCCATCAAAATTTTTATGTTAAGAGGAAAGACCAAAGTATTTTTGAATTATTTTTTTATTTTTTTAATCCTTTCTGACGCGTTCGAAATTTTTGTAAAAATGTTTTTTTTTTTATTTTAGTTTTCGGTAAAGCAGATCGTTACGGGATTTTACAATCGAAAACGTAACAGTTTTTTTTTTCCGGTGACAAACACATTAATTTGGAAATTCTTGCAAAAAAACAAATAATTGTTGGATGTTAATGAAACTTTAAGGACTTATTCACAAATGAATTATTTTTGAAATCATTATTTTTAAAAAGTCTTGAAAAAATACGTTTTTCACATCTGCTACCCACTTCCACGTAAATTCAGGAAAATTTGAAGAAATTAAATTTTATAGAGAAAATTGATTTTATTAGTTAAACGCAGGACTCATTGGGGAATGTAAGTCATCTATCATTTTTTTCAACCATTTCCCCACTTTTTGAAAATCTGCTCCGAATAGTAAAATAAAAAAAATGCAATAAAAGTATGACATTATTTAATTAGATAAGCTTTTAATTGCTTGAATAAATAATATAAATTCAGGACATTATAGACTGAAGAAAAAAAATAGTGAAATTTTAAAAGAATTCTTTTCATTTTTTTAAAATTATAATAAGTCATAAACGTTCAAAAATATTTTTTAAATATTTCAAAGTCTTGTAGACGTTAGATTGGTATGTTAAGTGAAGACATATTTAGTAATCGAAAATTGAAGAGTTTCATGCAAATTATCGAATCTTCGTATTTTTAATAAAAAATTTTTTTCGTATATTTGAAGTTTTTTTTTTTTTTTGTATGGTAACTTTTGTGTGTACATTTCACGGTTTCTTCCCCTTATGAGAAAAAGAAAATTTGGATAATTGTATCAATTCCGGTTGCCATACATTTATCTTGCATCTGTCGTGATGTCATCACATGTTAAATACGGGGAAACGGTTAGAAAGATCAAAGTTCCATGATTAAGAAATAATTTTATTCTAAATTTCATGCTATAAATAAGTAATATTTGAGTAAATCAGATTAATGTAACATTAAATTTGCTAATTTTAAAATACTAATGTCACAGATGTATATTTTTGCAAGATTTTTAAAACCGAGAATTAACTTTTGTTTACAAATGTGTCGACAAAAAATGGCCGAAAAAGTTTTTAAAAAATCTCAAAATTTTAGATTCCAATCAATAATTTCTTTTGGAAATACACCAAAATATTTTGCTTACTGAAAATATTTAATTTAATCATTTAGCTTTCAATTAAAACTAAAATAAAAGTTTCAAGAAAACTTCGCTTTTTTTTTATTCAATTTAAAAGTTAAGTATCTTTAATGAGTGGAAGTACTTACATAGAAGAATACAACAGAAGATTCAGTTATCTTGAAAAGCATAACGTCATCCTGAAGTTCACTTTTCAGTCTCAACTAGATAACATATCGGAGGCTCTTGAGGAGTTACAAATGGATCTCACTGAGTTACTGAAGACAAGACATTGAAATGTGATGACAGAAAGATCCCATTGAAATTTGCAAGAGGGCAGTAGAATATCATCGCCTTCGTGAATATGCATGTTGAATTATTATTTTTTTGCAACGTACAGTTGTGAATCCACATTTTAGTTAGTCAGTCAGTTAAGTGCCATATGTGATACACGCTTTGGGCGACCATGTCTCGAAAGAGACATGACTGAATGGGCAGAAGATTTTCTATCCTGCTCTTTAAACCATAGCTGAAGGGAGAAGAGACGGATTTTATTAATAAGTAGTAATTAATGGGGGATCAGTTTATTACTTAATAACAATAGAAAACTGATCCCCCACTTTTTGCCCAGTAGAAGCTTTACTTATGTTTCCAAATATTATCTTCATTCAGTCAGTTAAGTGCCATACGTGATACACGCTTGGGCGATCATGTCTCGAAAGAGACATGACTGACTGAGCAGAAGATTTTCTATCCTGCTCTTTAAACTATAGCTGAAGGGAGAAGAGACGGATTGTATTAATAAGTAGTAATTAGTGGGGGATCAGTTTATTACTTAATAACAATAGAAAACGGATCCCCCACTTTTTGTCCAATAAAAACATTACTGATGTTTCCAACTATTCATTCAGTCAGTTAAGTGCCATACGTGATACATGCTTTTGGCGATCATGTCTCGAAAGAGACATGACTGACTGGGCAGAAGATTATCCCGCAGTAGGTTGCCATTGCTTTCTGCGGTAAACTGGTTGCCAGCTAAGTCTATAGAACCCACTCTATCCTATTATTTAACCCATAACTGGAAGTGAGAGACGGATTAATACCTTTCCCAAGGGTATTTGTGCGTAAGTGAATGCAAGGAAATCAACTGGAATTCGAACTGGAGTTCTGCACCACAAAAACTTGGTAGAATTCAATAATTTTTTAGAACACAGTTGACATATGGGCATTTAGAAGACCAATTCAAACTAAAAACCACTATGTTAGAGTTTGATATCAAAATGCTATCTAAAGAAAAGGAAAAAGGAAGTCATTAATTGTCATTAATTGTCTTCATTATGACATTTTTCTACTCTTCATTTAGAAACATTGTATTTATTTTTAATTTTTTTAGGTGAATCATTTATTATATTGCGTATGATACATTATTGTACTGTATTGCATCTACGCAGATGACACCACAATTTACTCCCGCATCAGTAAGAAACCCGGCGTGGCAGACAAACATAATCTCGCTGCTGACCTTGAGAGGGATCTATACTCAGTGGTGGACTGGCGTAAGAAGTGGCTTGTAAATTTCAATGCTTCTAAAACGAAACTGCTGTCAACCATCACCGGCAACCTCTCCTGCCCCTCCCCAAGCATGGACCAAGCGAGTTTCCTTGAAAGCAACATACTGGACCTCCTCGGCCTTACCCTACAGTCCGATTTCAAGTGGAATCATTACATTGAGTCAGTAGCTAGATCCGCTGCTAGGAAGGTTGGGTCACTGTGTCGGGCCAGGAAGTTTTTTCCGCCTGAATCCATCTTGCACATATACAAATCAACCATCTGTTTGTGCATGGAATACTGCTGTCATATATGGTCAGGCGCCCCTGCAGTTCATCTCAGTGTTCTCGACAGGAAGCAAAGGGGAATCTGTAACGTGATAGGTCCCGACTTGCCAGCCACTTTCTCATCGGCGGGATGTAGCTTCTCTCTGTCTATCTAACAAATATTTTCATGACTTCTGCTCTGACGAACTTAAGTCACTGGTGCCCCCGCCACAAGAATTTACTTGTGCAACAAGAATGGCAACTGGGTCCCACCCATTCACAGTTAGATCAATCAAATGCAGGCAACATTTCTACTCCATCAGCTTCTTTTCTCGCACTTCCTGCCTGTGGAACTCCCTTTCATATACTTGCTTTCCTGACGGCTACAACCTCCAGGAATTTTAATGCAATGTCAATACCCGTCTCTTATCCATTTGACTCCAGTTCTTTCTACATCACCCCGTATATCTTTTTCTTTCTCTCTTTCTTCGTAACTATCTTCACTCCTGTGTTCCCATCCTTCTCTTACCCTGTCTCTGACACCCACTGTAACTGGTCCGCCTTTCTCTTCACTCTCCTCTTGTGTAAACTTTTACTCTTATATAGCCCTCTGCGCATCAGTGGCGGTAACACCTTGCTTGGGGTGAAACGATTAAAAAAATAGTCTACAATAAAATTTGTATTCTATATGAATAATACCTGATGAAAATTGAGATGTAGTAGTGGGTAGGTGGGGGGGGGGGTCCGTATCACAGATTCGTTGAGAGCTCACGAGTTCCTTGCACCAATCCTGATGAGAGTCACTAAAAACATATTGGTAAATTATATGCAATACTGGCAATATTTTTGCTGCACTATATTTTGATATGATAATAATATTTGAATATGATAATATTTCAGTGTTTCTACAGAAACGAACATTTTTTAAAAAATAATGAGTTTTTTACAATTTATTTTTCATATTGCTATCGAATTTAAAAAAAAAAAAATTTTAAATTTAAATGCACACCGAGGGTGGGGATAATTTTGTGCTGTATATTAATTATAAATTGATCCCATTACGTGAGCCAAAACTGCTCCTAAACAAGTGATATAAAATATTGGGCTGGCCAAAAAGTTCGTTCTGCTTATTAAGTATAAGTAAAAGACATTTTTGTTTCAGAAAATATTGTTTATCTGCGTATGTTCAAGAAACTTAGAAAAGTACTATTGAAAAATACTTCTTTTTTATTTTATTTAATAAACTACGTGTACATTTTAGCCGATCTAATATAGTCACAATAAAGTTAATAGTGAACAAGCAAAAATGCCATTTTTTACTTAATAAATCAAACGAATTTTCTGGTTGACTCAATATATTCTTACTTACCGTTTCAAATATTTCAAATATTTTCGTGTTAAAATAATAAAATCAAACAATTATATTATTTAAAGCACATTTATATATACAGTTTGAGTTTGAGTTTTGTTTAACGACATATCAACCTATGTGGGTCATTTAATGCCAAAAAGGTGGGATTTTAAGGTATTTTTTTAATGTTCGGTTATAGTGAATAGAATGATTTAGTCAGATTTTAATGAATTTTTTTTGTTTTTATTCTTTTTTCTTTTAGAAAGCTGAAAACGTCTTCTAGTTTTGTATTCAAAACTGTTTTGCTGAGAATAAGTTTTTTTCCTTCAAAAATGTGTTATGGTAACCATTTTTTCTTCAAAAATCTATTAATGGTAATATTTTTCCTCCAAAAAAAGTACATTTTTCTATAATAGTCTCTTATTATGTATATATTTCTATAAAAGTGTATTTTTATACTTTAATAGTGTTTTGACCCCAGTTTGGGGGCTAAGTATTTGCCCATAGCTGGGACCCTAATAGGTGCTCCCACTCCGGGTCACAGTGGACCTGAGAACAACAGCAATTAAGAGGTGGTTCCTTGCTACTCACAATCTCCCAGTCAGAGGCCTTGCTGCCGGATGCAGTTTACTCTCATGCCCATGATCATATTTACATTTTTCCTGCGTTATGTAAAAATAATACTTGCATACAACATTTCAAATAAGTTCAAATTGAAAAAGAAGTAGTTAATATTTATTTATTTATTTATTTTTACTTACGTTTTTCCTGAGTCGTGTTGTATCAGATTCGTAAAATCTAATTGCACAAAAAAAGTTCAAGAATACACACACCTACACTTTTTCAGAAGCCATTTAAAAAAGCACTTATATATTATTCCTTCACCAATAAAACAGCTTTTCTCCTGAGTCAGCTGGCATGACGTTTTCGTAAACAAATTCAGTACAATTTCTCATTTATTAACCAATCAGGATTTAGAGAAAAATCAACAATCTGAACCTATTTCGACCACTTGAAACACATAAACAGTATGAGTTTTTGCTTTCTCGACAGAGAGAACCCAGTTGTCCACTGGACTCCATGTCCAAGAGACATGCATGTTATTATTTTCTCTTTTTCACAGCAATAACTGATTCTTCTTCCTTTTTACTCACTTACTGTCGGCTAAAAAAGAAAGATCTATGCCACCGCTTCTGCCCATTTTCTTGCTCAGAAATAACTTACTACTATCACACACACAGCGAAACAAAAACGTGTCTTCTGTTATACCAATCCATTTCATATAATTAAACCGACTTTTAAAAATTGAACTCTAAAAACACACACATTTGGAAAATAGACGTTATACAGAACTTTCAACACGTACTTTAAAACAACAAAATAATGTCAATTTCTCTCGTTAAATAAAATTAGATTTATTATTGCAAAGGAGACATTTTATACTTTTTTCATTCTTGTTTAACATAAAGTGTTTCAATGTCGGTGGGCTTGTTATGTTTGATATAAGGCCCTTCACAAGCATAACCGACCCCTATCCACCCTTGCACATGAAATTACGAATAATTTCACAACAATCGCGAAATATGAATTTAAAGCATATTCTTAATATATTTTCCTTTTTCCCTATAATTAATAACCTCTTTAATTTCCTTTTATTTTCTGGTGGGATGGAGGGCTCACGTAAATGAATTTAAAATTCACATAGAAAACTGAACCACTTAAAATTGAGAAAATTTAATCTGTGTTTTTTCGTTGTATTCGTAATTTTGAGTGCTTAATCGATAGATGAAAACAAAATTGGAAAATATTTTTTGAAGATGTGTGTTTCTATAAAAATGTTATATTTTTATTACTTAAATAAAAAGAGGCTATTGGGCCTTGTATTGTCAAAAACAAACAAAAGACAACGGACTGAAATATGCTTTTTTGTTTTAGGTTGGTTGAGATATCAAACATTGTTTGGGTATTTAATGTAGAAATCGTTCAAATTATTTTAGCACAATTTTCCGTTGCTTTTACTTTGTGTCGTACGAGTTGTTTCAAATCTCGATCTGAGACTTTAGGAAACGACATCTTCGCTAACGCCTTTATCTTTTCTCCCCTTTCTCCTTCACTCCTCCTTTATCTTCTGATCTCACCCTTCTCCTTCTCTCTTCCTTTATCTTCTGATCTCACCCTTCTCCTTCACTCCTCCTTTATCTTCTGATCTCACCCTTCTCCTTCTCTCTTCCTTTATCTTCTGATCTCACCCTTCTCCTTCACTCCTCCTTTATCTTCTGATCTCACCCTTCTCCTTCACTCCTCCTTTATCTTCTGATCTCACCCTTCTCCTTCTCTCTTCCTTTATCTTCTGATCTCACCCTTCTCCTTCACTCCTCCTTTATCTTCTGATCTCACCCTTCTCCTTCTCTCTTCCTTTATCTTCTGATCTCACCCTTCTCCTTCTCTCTTCCTTTATCTTCTGATCTCAGCCTTCTCCTTCACTCCTCCTTTATCTTCTGATCTCACCCTTCTCCTTCACTCCTCCTTTATCTTCTGATCTCACCCTTCTCCTTCTCTCTTCCTTTATCTTCTGATCTCAGCCTTCTCCTTCACTCCTCCTTTATCTTCTGATCTCAGCCTTCTCCTTCACTCCTCCTTTATTTTCTGATCTCACCCTTCTCCTTCACTCCTCCTTTATCTTCTGATCTCACCCTTCTCCTTCTCTCTTCCTTTATCTTCTGATCTCACCCTTCTCCTTCTCTCTTCCTTTATCTTCTGATCTCAGCCTTCTCCTTCACTCCTCCTTTATCTTCTGATCTCACTCTTCTCCTTCACTCCTCCTTTATCTTCTGATCTCACCCTTCTCCTTCTCTCTTCCTTTATCTTCTGATCTCACCCTTCTCCTTCACTCCTCCTTTATCTTCTGATCTCACCCTTCTCCTTCTCTCTTCCTTTATCTTCTGATCTCAGCCTTCTCCTTCACTCCTCCTTTATTTTCTGATCTCACCCTTCTCCTTCTCTCTTACTTTATCTTCTGATCTCACCCTTCTCCTTCTCTCTTCCTTTATCTTCTGATCTCACCCTTCTCCTTCTCTCTTCCTTTATCTTCTGATCTCACCCTTCTCCTTCTCTTCCTTTATCTTCTGATCTCACCCTTCTCCTTCTCTCTTCCTTTATCTTCCTGATCTCACCTTCTCCTTCACTCCTCCTTTATCTTCTGATCCTACCCTTCTCCTTCTCTCTTCCTTTGTCTTCTGATCTCACCCTTCTCCTTCACTCCCTCCCTTTATCTTCTGATCTCACCCTTCTCCTTCTCTCTTCCTTTATCTTCTGATCTCAGCCTCCTTCCTCCTCCTTTATCTTCTGATCTCACCCTTCTCCTTCACTCCTCCTTTATCTTCTGATCTCACCCTTCTCCTTTATCTTCCTTTATCTTCTGATCTACCCCTTCTCCTTCCTCCTCCTTTATCTCCCAGTCTCTCACCCTTCTCCTTCTTTCTTCCTTTATCTTCCAGTCTCACCTTCTCCTTCCTCCTCCTTTATGTTCTGATCACCCTTCTCCTTCCTCCTCCGCCCCCGCTCTTCCTGATCTCACCCTTCTCCTTCTCTCTTTCTTTATCTTACCAGTCCTACCCCTTCTCCTTCCTCCTCCTTTATCTTCTGATCTCACCCTTCTCCTTCTCTCTTCCTTTATCTTCTGATCTCACCCTTCTCCTTCACTCCTCCTTTATCTTCTGATCTCACCCTTCTCCTTCTCTCTTCCTTTATCTTCCAGTCTCACCTTCTCCTTCCTCCTCCTTTATCTTCTGATCTCACCCTTCTCCTTCTCTCTTCCTTTATCTTCTGATCTCACCCTTCTCCTTCTCTCTTCCTTTATCTTCTGATCTCAGCCTTCTCCTTCACTCCTCCTTTATCTTCTGATCTCACCCTTCTCCTTCACTCCTCCTTTATCTTCTGATCTCACCCTTCCTCCTTTCTCTCTTCCTTTATCTTCTGATCTCAGCCTTCTCCTTCACTCCTCAACATCTTGATCTCAGCCTTCTCCTTCCTCCTCCTTTATTTTCTGATCTCACCTTCTCCTTCTCCTCCTTATCTTCTGATCTCACCCTTCTCCTTCTCTCTTCCCTTTATCTTCCCAGTCTCACCTTCTCCTTCTTTCTTCCTTTATCTTCGGATCTCAGCCTTCTCCTTCACTCCTCCTTTTTATCTTCCAGTCTCCATCATTCTCCTTCACACTCCTCCTTTGTCTTCTGGTCTCACCCTTCTCCTTCTCTCTTCCTTTTTATCTTGATCTCTACCCCTTCTCCTTCACTCCTCCTTTGTCTTCTGATCCTCACCCTTCTCCTTCTCTCTTCCTTTATCTTCTGATCTCCCCACCCTTCTCCCTTCACTCCTCCTTTATCTTCCACAGTCTGCTTCTCCTTCTCCTCCTTTATCATCTTTCTGATCTCCACCCTTCTCCTTCTCTCTTCTATCTTCTGATCTCAGCCTTCTCCTTCACTCCTCCTTTATTTTCTGATCTCACCCTTCTCCTTCTCTCTTACTTTATCTTCTGATCTCACCCTTCTCCTTCTCTCTTCCTTTATCTTCTGATCTCACCCTTCTCCTTCTCTCTTCCTTTATCTTCTGATCTCACCCTTCTCCTTCTCTCTTCCTTTATCTTCTGATCTCAGCCTTCTCCTTCACTCCTCCTTTATCTTCTGATCTCACCCTTCTCCTTCACTCCTCCTTTATCTTCTGATCTCACCCTACTCCTTCTCTCTTCCTTTATCTTCTTATCTCACCCTTCTCCTTCTCTCTTCCTCTTTATCTTCTGATCTCACTTTCCTTCACTCCTTCCTTTATCTTTCTGATCTCACCCTCTCTCTCACTCCTTCCTTTATCTTCTGATCTCACCCCCTTCTCCTTCTCTTCCTGCATTCTCTGATCTCAGCCTTCTCCTTCACTCCTCCTTTATCTCTCTGATCTCACCCTTCTCCTTTCTCTCTCTTCCTTTATCTTCTGACCACCCTTCTCCTTCTTCCTTCTTCCTTTATCTCTGACCCACCCTCCTTCTCTCTCCTTTATTCTCTGATCTCAGCCTTCTCCTTCACTCCTCCTTTATCTCCTGACTTACCCTTCTCCTTCACTCCCTCCTTTATCTTCTGATCTCACCCTTCTCCTCTTCTCTTCCTTTACCTTCTCCACTTCACCCTTCTCTTCCTTGATCTTCTGATCTCAGCCTTCTCCTTCACTCCTTATCCTCTGATCTCATCCCTTCTCCTTTCCTACCCTCCTTATCTTCTGATCTCACCCTTCTCCTTCTCTCTTCCCTTATCTTCTGATCTCACCCTTCTCCTTCTCTCTTCCTTTATCTTCTGATCTCAGCCTCTCCTTCACTCCTCCTTTATCTTCTGATCTCAGCCTTCTCCTCTACCTCTCCTTTATCTTCTGATCTCACCCTCTTCTCCTTCTCTCTTCCTCTTTATCTTCTGATCTCACCCTTCTCCTTCTCTTCCTCTTATCTTCTGATCTCCACCTCTCCCTTCTCTCTTCCTTTATCTCTTGATCCTTCTCCTTCTCTTCTCTCATTCTCTCTGATCTGCCTCTCTCTCTCCCACTCCTCCTTGCTTCCGGATTCCACCTTCTCCTTCACTCCTCCTTTATCTTCTGATCTCACCCTTCTCCTTTCTCTTTCCTTTATCTCTGATCTCACCCTTCTCCTTCTCTCTTCCTTTATCTCTCTGATCTCACCCTCTCCTTCTCTCTTCCTACCTTTCTGATCTCAGCCTTCTCCTTCACTCCCTTCCTATCTTCTGATTCACCCTTCCTTCACTCCTCCTTTATTTTCTGATCTCTGGCCTTCTCCTTCACTCCTCCTTTATCTTCTGATCTCACCCCTTCCTTCACTCCTCCTTTATTCTGATCTCACCCTTCTCCTTCTCTCTTCCTTATCTTCTGATTCCAGCCTTCCTTCACTCTCCTTATCTTCTGATCTCAGCCTTCTCCTTCACTCCTCCTTATCTTCTGATCTCACTCTTCTCCTTCACTCCTTTATCTTCTCTGATCTCACCTCTTCCTTCTTCTCTTCCTTTATCTTCTGATCTCACCCTTCTCCTCACTCCTCCTTTACCTCTGATCTCACCTTCCTCTTCTCTCTTCCTTTATCTTCTGATCTCAGCCTTCTCCTTCACTCCTCCTTTATTTTCTGATCTCACCCTTCTCCTTCTCTTACTTTATCTTCTGATCTCACCCTTCTCCTTCTCTCTTCCTTTATCTTCTGATCTCCACCCTTCTCCTTCTCTCTTCCTTTATCTTCTGATCTCACCCTTCTCTTCTCTGCCCCTGCTATCCCCTGATCTCACCCTTCTCCTTCTCTGTCCTTTATCTTCTGATCTCACCCTTCTCCTTCACTCCTCTGTCTTCTGATCTCACCCTTCTCCTTCTCTCTTCCTTTATCTTCAGTCTCACCCTTCTCCTTCCTCCTCCTTTATCTTCTGATCTCACCCTTCTCCTTCTCTCTTTATTGCTCTTCTGATCTCAGCCTTCTCCCTTTCACTCCTCTTTATCTTCTGATCACCCTTCTACTTCACTCCTCCTTTATCTTCTGATCTCACCCTTCTCCTTCCTCTTCTTTATCTTCTGATCTGCCCTTCTCCTTCACTCTCCTTTATCTTCTGATCTCACCCTTCTCCTTCTTTCTCTTCCTTTATCTTAGAATCTCACCCTTCTCCCTTCACTCCTCCTTATCTTCTGATCACCTTCTCCTTTGCTCCTCCCTTTATCTTCTGATCTCCTGCTTCTCCTTCTCTCTTCCTTTATCTTCTGATCTCACCCTTCTCCTTCACTCCCTCCTTTATCTTCTGATCTCACCCTTCTCCTTCTCTCTTCCTTTATCTTCTGATCTCACCCTTCTCCACCCCCACTCCTCCTTTATCTTCTGATCTCACCCTTCTCCTTCTCTCTTCCTTCATCTTCTGATCTCACCCTTCTCCTTCACTCTCCTCCTTTATCTTCCTGATCTCACCCTTCTCCTTCTCTCTTCCTTTATCTTCTGATCTCCACCCTTCTCCTTCTCTCTTCCCTTTATCTGCTTCTGATCTCAGCCTTCTCCTTCACTCCTCCTTTATCTTCTGATCTCTGCTACTCCCTTCCTCTCCTTTGTCTTCTGATCTCCACCCTTCTCCTTCTCTCTTCCTTTATCTTCTGGTCAACCCTTCTCGCCCTCCTCCTTTATCTTCTGATCTCAGCCTTCTCCTTCACTCCTCCTTATTTTCTGATCTCACCCTTCTCCTTCTTTCCTCAACATCTTCTGATCTCACCCCCTTCTCTTCTCTCTTCCTTTATCTTCTGATCTCCCACCCTTCTCCTTCTTTCTTCCTTTATCTGCTTCGGATCTCAGCCTTCTCCCTTCCTCCTCCTTTATCTTCTGATCTCACTCTTCTCCTTCACTCCTGCTTTATCTTCTGATCTCACCCTTCTCCTTCTCTCTTCCTTTGTCATGCAGTCTCACCTTCTCCTTCCTCCTCCTTTATCTTCTGATCTCACCCTTCTCCTTCTCTCTTCCTTTATCTTCCTGATCTACCCTTCTCCTTTACTCTATTACTTTATCTTCTGATCTCACCCTTCTCCTTCTCTCTTCCTTTATCTTCTGATCTCACCCTTCTCCTTCTCTCTTCCTTTATCTTCTGATCTCACCCTTCTCCTTCTCTCTTCCTTTATCTTCTGATCTCAGCCTTCTCCTTCACTCCTCCTTTATCTTCTGATCTCACCCTACTCCTTCTCTCTTCTTCCTTTATCTTCTGATCTCTTCCCTTCTCCTTCTCTCTTCCTTTATCTTCTGATCTCAGCCTTCTCCTTCACTCCTCCTTTATCTTCTGATCTCACCCTTCTCCTTCACTCCTCCTTTATCTTCTGATCTCACCCTTCTCCTTCTCTCTTCCTTTATCTTCTGATCTCAGCCTTCTCCTTCACTCCTCCTTTATCTTCTGATCTCACCCTTTCTCCTTCTCTCTTCCTTTATCTTCTGATCTCACCCTTCTCCTTCTCTCTTCCTTTATCTTCTGATCTCACCCTTCTCCTTCTCTCTTCCTTTATCTTCTGATCTCAGCCTTCTCCTTCACTCCTCCTTTATCTCCTGATCTCACCCTTCTCCTTCTCTCTTCCTTTATCTTCTGATCTCACCCTTCTCCTTCTCTCTTCCTTTATCTTCTGATCTCACCCTTCTCCTTCTCTCTTCCTTTATCTTCTGATCTCAGCCTTCTCCTTCACTCCTCCTTTATCCTCCTTTGATCTCACCCTTCCTCCTTCACTCCTCCTTTATCCCTTCTGATCCTTCACCCTTCCTCCTTTCTCTTCTTGATCTTCTGATCTCCCTTCTCCTTCTCTCTTCCTTTATCTTCTGATCTCAGCCTTCTCCTTCTCTCCTTCCTTTATCTTCTGATCTCAGCCTTCTCCTTCACTCCTCCTTTATCTTCTGATCTCACCCTTCTCCTTCTCTCTTCCTTTATCTTCTGATCTCACCCTTCTCCTTCTCTCTTCCTTTATCTTCTGATCTCACCCTTCTCCTTCTCTCTTCCTTTATCTTCTGATCTCACCCTTCTCCTTCTCTCTTCCTTTATCTTCTGATCTCAGCCTTCTCCTTCACTCCTCCTTTATCTTCTGATCTCACCCTTCTCCTTCACTCCTCCTTTATCTTCTGATCTCACCCTTCTCCTTCTCTCTTCCTTTATCTTCTGATCTCACCCTTCTCCTTCTCTCTTCCTTTATCTTCTGATCTCACCCTTCTCCTTCTCTCTTCCTTTATCTTCTGATCTCAGCCTTCTCCTTCACTCCTCCTTTATCTTCTGATCTCACCCTTCTCCTTCACTCCTCCTTTATTTTCTGATCTCACTCTTCTCCTTCTCTCTTTTCCTTTATCTTCTGATCTCAGCCTTCTCCTTCACTCCTCCTTTATTTTCTGATCTCACCCTTCTTCTTCACTCCTCCTTTGTCTTCTGATCTCACCCTTCTCCTTTTCTCGTTCTTTATCCTCTGATCTCACTCCTCTCCTTCTTTCCTCCTTTATCTTCTTATCTCACCCTTCTCCTTCACTCCTCCTTATCTCACTCTTCTCCTGCTTTCCTGCTTTATCTTCTGATCTCACCCTTCTCCTTCACTCCTCCTTATCTCACTCTACTCCTTCTTTCCTCCTTTATCTTCTGATCTCACCCTTCTCCTTCACTCCTCCTTATCTCACTCTTCTCCTGCTTTCCTGCTTTATCTTCTGATCTCACCCTTCTCCTTCACTCCTCCTTATCTCACTCTTCTCCTTCTGTCCTCCTTTTCTCGCCTTTCTCCCTCTTTCCTCCTTTATCTTCTGATTTCGCCTTTCTCCTTCACTCCTCCCTTTTTCGCCCTTCTCATTCTCTCCTCCTTTATCTTCTGATCTCACCCTTCTCCTCTTTATTTTCTTCAAATCAGTTCACATCCTTTTTTTTTTCCAAAGTAGTTTACCACAATTTCTTTCCTTTTCTTCTTTAAATTATTTCACATTATTTAAATTTTTCTTTTCTTTAAATTGCTTCGCATCCTTGTCATTTCTTCAAATAATTTTTTGCTACATTTTCATTTCTTTGTTTCTTCAAATTATTTTGCACCATTTAAATTTCTTCTTTTCTTCAAATTCACATAATTTTTCTTTCTTGTTTTCTTCTTCAAATTACATCACATTATTTACATTTCTTCTTCTACAAATTATTTCGAATCCTTTTTCATTTAATTTCTTTTTTTTTTCCACAAATTCTCATTTTCATTTTTGTTTTTCTTCTACATATTTATCCGGACCATTTTCATTTCTTCTTTTCGTCTTCTTCAAATTATTTCCCATCATGTTCGTTTTTTCCTCAAATTATTTCCCATCATTTTCTCATTGGATTGCAAATTATTTTAGGGGAAGAGGAGAAATCTCCCATCCCACACTGACGATGGGTTTGTTTGTGTATTGTGGTGATACCGAGCAAAAGCAATGGACCGGATTTTTGTGCTTTCACGACCAAAAAGAAAATGACCAAAAGTAGTCGCTGCGCTGCCGGCTCCGCGCAGATGTTCCGGTTGAAAACTAAAAATTAATTAAATATTAAATTTCCAGTTCGCGAGCCTACGCGAATTTTATTTATCAGCCAATGGGAAGCCCAGAAACAAAAACAAGTGTGAAATCCCAAAGGAGCTGCTGTGATCCAAAAAGAAGATATAAAAAGCGGATACAGAAAGCATCGCCAGGCAGACCGACTCGAGGAGAAGAGAGTAATTAGTAACCCCCTTGACCGAAGTCAAGTGGCTTACTACACTCGCCTCCCTTGCCTCTTTCCTTCTTCCCTGCCTCAAAAACTACTTACTAACCTCAGGAGTGAATACATCAAAGACATTCCTTACTTACACGCTCCCAAATTCCTAAACATTAATTCTCTTTCAGCATTTTATTGCCATTAACATTATAAAGTTCGTTGCATCCATATTCAAAAACTGCTTCCTCACATACAAGACGCCTCCACACAATTTAAGTATCGACATGATTCGAACATGCACATACCATAAACAAGTAGCCTTCTTTCCAGTATTATAAACAGTTATCCTGCCTGCAGCATTTTATTACCATTATACAAATACAGATGCCAGCGACATGAAATTATTTAACTTATTTTCCCACCAATGACCTTTGACAGTGCTTATTTGGTATGGATTAAATAACAGGACAGATTCGGTTCTATAGCCTTGGTTGGCAACCAGTCTACCGAATAGCACTTAACTGACTGAAAATTATTTTGTTCCATGAAAATTACAAATCCTCTCTTGCATGGATCCTGGGGATGACAGTAAACTGCATCCAACAGCAATGCCTTTCAGTGAGAAGTTTTGAGGAGCATGGAACCACTTCCTAATTGCTGTTGTTCCCAGGTCCACTCTGACTCGGAGTGGTAGCAACTGTTAGGGTCCCAACTATGGCCAAATAGTTATCCCCAAAACTGGGGGCAGAACACTATGAAAGTATAAAAATAGACTTTTATAGACATATAAACATAAAAATAGACTTTTGCAGAAAAATATACATTTTTGAAGGAAAAAAATTATTACCATAACATATATTTAAAGGAAAAAATTATTGCCAGCATTGAGGATCGAACTCACGACACAATTGCTACTGATCTAGCGCGTCACGCTTGCTAGTGTCGTGAGTTCGATCCTCAATCCTGGCAATAATTTTTTCCTTTAAAAATGCGTTATGGTAAATAATTTTTTTCCTTCAAAAATGTATATTTTTTTACAAGTCTATTTTTATGTATATATGCCTATAAAAATCTATTTTTACACAATTTTTTAATGTTTAGCACGCTAACATATCACGCAAGATCAGTGGCGATTAACATTAACCCACCTCAAAATGCTCAAACATTTAAATATGAAATGCTCAAACATTTAAATATGAAAACGAAAAAAAAAAAAACAGGTTCCGGCGAGTTTCGAACTCGCGACCTTCTGCGTGTTAAGCAGACGTGATAACCACTACACCACGGAACCGCCCGTAAAGACGGCACTCAAATAAAGTCTTATTTTAGCAGTTAAAACTATCGTGAATCGTGTGCAACTGCTATGTAGTATATGATCTTCTATATAACTGTGAATAATGGAAAATTTACGCATAGAAGCGTCAGTCAGTCAGTTAAGTGCCATACGTGATACAGGCTTCGGCGATCATGTCTCTAAAGAAACATGACTGACTGGTCAGGACATTATCCCGCAGTAGGTTGCCATTACTTTCTGCTGTAGACTGGTTGCCATAGAGAACCCAATCTGTCATGTTATTTTTAACTCATAGCTGGAGGGAAGAAACGGATTAATACCTTTCCCAAAGGTATTTGTGCGTAAGTGAATGCAAGGAATTGAACTGGAATTCGAACTCGGCTCCCCGATTTCTAGTTCCAAACCGATATTCATTGCACCACAACGTACGGAAAAGACTTGAACAACAAAAAAAAAGATGTTTCTCCTGATGAATTCTGAGAATACTTTGGTCAGAGCATGTGTAAAACGAGGAAGTTTTAAGGAAAATGAAACCAATAAATAAAAATTTATACTTATAATCAGAAAGAGTATAAGAGGCAACTGAAATTTCTCAGCTGCTTAACAAGGAAAAAGGCTTGGAGAATTCAATGCTCACATGGCATTTTGAAGTCAAGACAAGCAGGGTAAAAAGCGAGTAACTCACATAATGTGACGGACAGAACAAAGGCCAAGTGGAAAGGCAGAGAGATAAAAGTTACTTAAAAATACAAAAAGAAGTTGTGGAGAGCAATGAAAGCTGAAAGGCCATGACATAGAAAAGAAGAACCCATAGCAATATAAGTTTTCGTGTTAACATTTTTTATGTCACGTTAAAAACGTCTGTGGAATAGTGGAATAAAAAAATCAATAATTGCAAATCAATAAATATTTTAAAAAAATAAAGTAATATATTTTTACATAATACGAGTTGAAAAGGAAATGGAAATATTCAGTTTGATTTTGAGTTTTGATTAACTGCATATCAACACCTCCGTGGGTTATTTAATGCCAAAAAGATGGGGTTTTAAGGTTTTGTTTTTTTTATAATGTTTGGTTATATCTCACTATAGGTTGATTTAGTCAGATTTTGAGTTTCAGTTTGAGTTTTGATTAATGGCATATCAACACCTCTGTGGGTTATTTAATGCCAAAAACGTGGGGTTTTAAGGGTTTTTTTTTATAATATTTGGTTATATCTCACTATAGGTTGGTTTAGTCAGATTATGAATTTGAGTTTGAGTTTTGATTAATGGCATATCAACACCTCTGTGGGTTATTTATTGCTAAAAAGGTGGGTTTTTAGGCTTTTTTTTCCATTTTTAAATGTTCAATTATAGTGAGAATGTTCATTTAGTCAGATTTTGATTATTATTTTTTATTTTTAGAAAATTCAAGATGTATTCTGGTTTTGTATTTTTGAAAGACAGTTTGTAGATCATGTTCCACTGACGTATTTTTGTAAAGAGGTTTAGTCGAGAGTCAGATGTATTGCTGCTATAGTTCTATTGCTGGTAATATCTTTCCTTTGGTTTTCTCCAGAATGTATTGATGGTAATATTTTCTTCTCCAAAAAGTATTGATGGAATTTTTACTATAAAAGAGTATTTTTTATACTTTCATCGTCTTTTGGTACCAGTTTGACGGATAACTATTTGTCCATAGCTTGGACCGTGACAGTTGGTACAACCCCGAGTCAGCCTGAGAACAATAGCAAATAAGTGGTGGTTCCACACTTCTCAAAATCTTCCAATCAGAGGCCTTGCTGCCGGATGCAGTTTATCGTTACACCCAGGAGCAACTGGAAATATGATTCCACTACTAGTTAGCGGCGCTAACCAAATCTAAAAATGAAATCATTTTCCTTCATCCTTTTTCTGTGATGTAACACCACGTGATGATTACGTTCCCATCTGGGAATGTTAGTTTCCCTGATTTGCTAACAAATGAATTCATTTTTTTACTTTTCAGCGCACAGCTTTCGCACTTATCTTCCAAAACCTCCACATATAAAGTAAAATCGCATTAACTTCATTTGTTCCAACACTGCAGCCTGTGAGCGTAAGACCTCCACTAATTCGCTGTTAAAAAAAACAGCATTTATTTTTAAAACCGAGAATTAAGTTTGTTTACAAATGTGTCGATTGCTCAAAAACGACCAAAAAATAGAGAAAAAAAAATTTTAAATCGCAAAAGTTTACATTCCAATTAATATAATCCACCAGAGTATTTTACTTGCTGGAAATAGTAAATACAATCATTTTGCTTTCAGTCAGTCAGTTAAGTGCTATACGTAATACACGCTTTGGGCGATCATGTCTCGAAAGAGACATGACTGACTGGGCAGAAGATTTTCTATCCTGTTCTTTAAACTATAGCTGAAGGGAGAAGAAACGGATTGTATTAATAAGTAGTAATTCGTGGGGGATCAGTTTATTACTTAATAACAATAGAAAACTGATCCCCTACTTTTTGCCAAGTAGAAGCTTTTCTTATGTTTCCAACTATTATCTTCATTTAATCAATTAAGTGCCATACGTGATACACGCTTTGGGCGATCATGTCTCGAAAGAGACATGCCCGACTAGGCAGAAGATTATCCCGCAGTAGGTTGCCCTTGCTTTCTGTGGTAGACTGGTTGTCAGCCAAGGATATAGAACTCAATCTGTCCTGTTATTTA
Organism: Ascarosepion bandense; assembly: GCA_037127315.1. Taxonomy (NCBI): domain Eukaryota; kingdom Metazoa; phylum Mollusca; class Cephalopoda; order Sepiida; family Sepiidae; genus Ascarosepion; species Ascarosepion bandense. Next base: position 42,895 of record JBBBDQ010000442.1, read on the forward strand.
ACCCATAACTGGAGGGAAGAGACGGATTAATACCTTTCCCAAGGGTATTTACGCGGAAGTGAATGCAACGAATTCAACTGGAATTTGAACTCGACTCCCCGATTTCTCGTTCCGAGACGATATCCACTGCACCACAACGCACATCAGTTATATATTAGTCATCCATATATAAGCCTGTTTCGCTGTATCACAGTTTATCAGTGTGGCAGGACGCATCCACATGCTTCTGGCCGGGATTGAAACTCGACCGATTTGCTGTCAGTCGGAGTCGCTTACTCCATAAACCGTCGACGCATCGTAATTTCTTTAGTAATTTCAAAATTCGCCACTAGCCGTCGCCTTATATATTTTCTCTTAGTTGTTCTTGGTGCCTTTCTTATATTAATTGATTTTAAGAAGGTTTTAAGCTTTTAAGAAGTCAATCGTTGATTTTTTCTAACATTTGCAACATCATCTCTTTCTATCTGCAATTTTTCTCACATCAGCTTTCTATACATAGAAGGTTGTGAGTTCGAAATACCCGAAAGGTGCCTCCAAAATGGAAAATTTTACCGAAATAAAAGAAAAAACGTTGTTTTGGTTTCTTTTATTGTATTTTCATTTCATTTTTGTTTTTATCAAAAAACAAAAAAAAAACAAAAAAAATTATTAAAAACGGACCGATATAAATAAATGTTTTTTGCCCAGACTCAAATGAGATGCAAAAACCACGAACCATGGGTTTATAGAACCCAGCGCAAATAACGACATTTTAATAAAAATTTAATGAAATTTTCAGTGCCTCATTTACTTAGCTAAAAAAGATGCTTTTCAGTTGATATTTATGTTAACTAAAAGTAGAAATTTTGAAGATCCTGCGTGTAAAATGTTTCAAATAAAGATTTATATTTAATATTTTTTGTATATTTTCAAAATCAAGTATGGTTCGTAGCGGCGTAATTTTATAGATGGCGAGTGTTCGAAGGTTAATATTAGAGTTCAAAGGCACAGGAGAGTAAAAATACAGACAGGCTTTTAAATGGTCCTGGTTCATCATAAAGAAAGACAAATGACAGTTATATTTAAATGACTTCGCAGAACAACGTCATGTCGGCATATAGCGAATCAGAAGAAGAGGGTAACATGCGATATGAACTTAGATTATGAGCCGTTGTTGGAGAAAAAGTAAATATGATGACTGCCACTATTTTAATACTAGGCTGTTTCGTAATGGAAGACCGCCTCAAAGATAGCCATTTGAGGAACCTTGAATTAAAACCCGGTATGAAATTAATGCGGCATATCGTTTCGATGCAACACACCTACTACAAAGCCGAACAACACCCAGGGACCAGCGAGTTTCGAACGAGCGACCATTCGCCAGTTAGGCAGGCGCTGTATCCACTATGCTAACAGAGTAGGCCTGGTTAGTCAGTATCAATTTATGCACATGAACAATACAGACAAGCGATACGCTTTCACACGTGTAATGCGGACCTTAGTAAAAGTGACACAATTTTCATCTTTAAAATAATTAAATTAATTCCTATAAAATATCTAGGTGTAAGGTTTCGGCGAGTTTCGAACTCGCGACCTTCTGCGTGTGAAGCAGACGTGATAACCACTACACCACGAAACCTTAATCGCCGGGGCAGACTAGCTAGGTTTAGATTAAATATGAAATATGCAATTGTGAAGAGTCTTATTCAACTTGCAATTAAATAGATATGAACAGAGACTTCGTTAAAAACATTGTGACTATTTTCAGAGACGCTTCTTCTCTTTAGCCTTCAGCGTAAGAAGACATCCGACACTGTAGTGACTACTTGACACATGACATACAGTAAAATCGGAAGAGAAAAATTTAACATGGGATAAAGGGAAACCTTCGTTACTTTTACTAGTTGCGTCGCATCTATGTAGCCTGTAAATATGAAATATTCATATTCACTGATATTGAACTACATTCTAGGTTTCAGTGACTTTCGAACTAGCGAAACTCTGTGTGAGCAGCAGATATAATAAGAAGCCTGACACAACGAAACCCGTTACCTACTCTAGACGATCGTCATATAGCATCGATAAATATAAATATAATTTAGGCAGTGCCTGCTAAAAAGTGAAGTAGACTTGAAATTAATTCATTTACCGTTGTTGGCATCAAACCTATGCAGGTGACTGTCATTTTCAAATCAATTCAGTATCTTGAGTGACCTACGCAACAAGGATAATTTTTCGAGAAAAAAATTGTGGAAAAATCGAAACACTAGAACATTAGATAGGTAGCAAATTGTTTCAGAAGAAAACGTTTGCTTAAGGCAGGTTTCGGCGAGTTTCATACTCGCGTCCTTCTGCGTGTTAAGCAGACGTGATAACCACTACACCACGAAACCAGACATGCTTTTCCTGCCCGAATTTATGCAGATGACTAATATGGAAAATTGATACACATTTAACGTTTATAATATAGACAGGCTTTTAAATGTCCCCGTTTTATCATAAAGAAAAGCAAATGACTGTTATTTTTCAATGAGTTCATAGAACAACGGCATGTCGGCATATAGCGAATCACAAGGGTGTAACATGCGCTGTACATTAAGATTATTAGCCGTTGTTTGGAAATAAAGTAAATATGATGTGATTGCTGAAAATTGACCTCGTTGAGCGGGTTTCGATCACGCGACCATCTGCGAACGAAGAAGACCTAATAACCGATAATACATCCCGAAAGCATACCTGGCGTTTGCTTTTCAGACTTGATTTAGTTAAATTACGTGCGACGCTAGTATGCAGGCAGGACATGATTTTGCATGGAACGAAATATAAACATAGCCGTTTAATTCATTTAGCTTGACTGTGTTTTCTTCAACAGCTTTAAGCGTACGAAAAGAGTCGTGATAGAGATTTCACACTTGACATGATCAAAATCGGAAGTGAAAATAGTAACATTTCTTAAAACTTCAATAGGTAACTGACGTTGCGTTAATGTCGCCGGTAAAAATGCATTATCCACTTGAATAAAAACAGAACGTATAGGTTTCGGCGAGTTTCGAACTCGCGACTTTCTGCGTGTAAAGCAGACGTGATGACCACTACACTACGAAACCTCTGGCCGCTGTGACTATTCGCAATTTCCGATTCATAAATACATAATACTCGCACGCAGTACATCCATTAAAATATGAAACGGCTTCATTTTCCGCTGAAATCAAAAATGAACACATGTTTGTCGCTGTTGTAATTCAATGCTGTTTCGTAATGGAAGAACGCTTCAAGGACAGCGATTCTAGGCACCTTCTCTGTAAAGGCAGGCGAAAAAAAAATTGGTGCGAGATGTCGTTTCGATCCAAAAAAAAAAAAAAAAAAAAAAAAAAAAATAATAATACAGCTACTACAAAACCGAGCCACGCCCAGGTTTCAGCGAGTTTCGAACGAGCGACCTTTCGCCTGGCGCTGTATCCACTATGCTAACAGAGGAGGTCTGGTTAGACAGTATCAATTTATGCACATGAACTACACAGACAAGCGATACGCTTTCACACGTGTAATGCGGACCTTAGTAAAAGTGACACAATTTTCATCTTTAAATTACTTAATTTATTCCTATAAAATATCTAGGTGTAAGGTTTCGGCGAGTTTCGAACTCGCGACTTTCTGCGTGTCAAGCAGACGTGATAACCACTACACCACGAAACCTTAATCGCCGGGATAGACTAGCTAGGTTTAGATTAAATATGAAATATGCAATTGTGAATAGTCATATTTAACTTGCAATTAAATAGATATGAACAGAGACTTCGTTAAAAACATTGTGACTATTTTCAGAGACGCTTCTTCTCTTTAGTCTTCAGCGTAAGAAGACATCCGACACTGTAGTGACTACTTGACACATGACATACAGTAAAATCGGAAGAGAAAACTTTAACATGGGATAAAGGGAAACCTTCGTTACTTTTACTAGTTGCGTCGCATCTATGTAGCCTGTAAATGTGAAATATTCATATTCACTGATATTGAACTACATTCTAGGTTTCAGTGACTTTCGAACTAGTGAAACTCTGTGTGAGCAGCAGATATAATAAGAAGCCTGACACAACGAAACCCGTTACCTATTCTAGACGATCGTCATATAGCATCGATAAATATAAATATACCTTAGGCAGTGCCTGCTTAAAACTGAAGTAGACTTGAAATTAATTTATTTACCGTTGTTGGCATCAAAACTATGCAGGTGACTGTTATTTTCAGATCAATTCAGTATCTTGAGTGACCTACGCAACAAGGATAATTTTTCGAGAAAAAAATTGTGGAAAAATCTAAACACTAGAACATTAGATAGGTAGCAAATTGTTTCAGAAGAAAAGTTTGCTTTAGATAGGTTTCGGCGAGTTTCGAACTCGCAGCCTTGTGCGTGTTAAGCAGACGTGATAACCACTACACCACGAAACCAGACATACCTTTCCTGCCCGAATTTATGCAGATGACTAATATGGAAAATTGATACACATTTAACGTTTATAATATAGACAGGCTTTTAAATGTCCCCGTTTTATCATAAAGAAAAGCAAATGACTGTTATTTTTCAATGAGTTCATAGAACAACGGCATGTCGGCATATAGCGAATCACAAGGGGGTAACATGCGCTGTACATTAAGATTATTAGCCGTTGTTTGGAAATAAAGTAAATATGATGTGATTGCTGAAAATTGACCTCGTTGAGCGGGTTTCGATCACGCGACCATCTGCGAACGAAGAAGACGTAATAACCGATAATACATCCCGAAAGCATACCTGGCGTTTGCTTTTCAGACTTGATTTAGTTAAATTACGTGCGACGCTAGTATGCAGGCAGGACATGATTTTGCATGGAACGAAATATAAACATAGCCCTTTAATTCATTTAGCTTGACTGTGTTTTCTTCAACAGCTTTAAGCGTACGAAAAGAGTCGTGATAGAGATTTCACACTTGACATGATCAAAATCGGAAGTGAAAATAGTAACATTTCTTAAAACTTCAATAGGTAACTGACGTTGCGTTAATGTCGCCGGTAAAAATGCATTATCCACTTGAATAAAAACAGAACGTATAGGTTTCGGCGAGTTTCGAACTCGCGACTTTCTGCGTGTAAAGCAGACGTGATGACCACTACACTACGAAACCTCTGGCCGCTGTGACTATTCGCAATTTCCGATTCATAAATACATAATACTCGCACGCAGTACATCCATTAAAATATGAAACGGCTTCATTTTCCGCTGAAATCAAAAATGAACACATGTTTGTCGCTGTTGTAATTCAATGCTGTTTCGTAATGGAAGAACGCTTCAAGGACAGCGATTCTAGGCACCTTCTCTGTAAAGGCAGGCGGAAAAAAAATTGGTGCGAGATGTCGTTTCGATCCAAAAAAAAAAAAAATAATACAGCTACTACAAAACCGAGCCACGCCCAGGTTTCAGCGAGTTTCGAACGAGCGACCTTTCGCCTGGCGCTGTATCCACTATGCTAACAGAGGAGGCCTGGTTAGACAGTATCAATTTATGCACATGAACTACACAGACAAGCGATACGCTTTCACACGTGTAATGCGGACCTTAGTAAAAGTGACACAATTTTCATCTTTAAACTAATTAATTTATTCCTATAAAATATCTAGGTGTAAGGTTTCGGCGAGTTTCGAACTCGATACCTTCTGCGTGTGAAGCAGACGTGATAACCACTACACCACGAAACCTTAATCGCCGGGGCAGACTAGCTAGGTTTAGATTAAATATGAAATATGCAATTGTGAAGAGTCTTATTTAACTTGCAATTAAATAGATATGAACAGAGACTTCGTTAAAAACATTGTGACTATTTTCAGAGACGCTTCTTCTCTTTAGCCTTCAGCGTAAGAAGACATCCAACACTGTAGTGACTACTTGACACATGACATACAGTAAAATCGGAAGAGAAAACTTTAACATGGGATAAAGGGAAACCTTCGTTACTTTTACTAGTTGCGTCGCATCTATGTAGCCTGTAAATATGAAATATTCATATTCACTGATATTGAACTACATTCTAGGCTTCAGTGACTTTCGAACTAGCGAAACTCTGTGTGAGCAGCAGATATAATAAGAAGCCTGACACAACGAAACCCGTTACCTACTCTAGACGATCGTCATATAGCATTTCATAAATATAAATATACCTTAGGCAGTGCCTGCTTAAAACTGAAGTAGACTTGAAATTAATTCATTTACCGTTGTTGGCATCAAAACTATGCAGGTGACTGTTATTTTCAGATCAATTCAGTATCTTGAGTGACCTACGCAACAAGGATGATTTTTCGAGAAAAAAATTGTGGAAAAATCTAAACACTAGATAGGTAGCAAATTGTTTCAGAAGAAAAGGTTGCTTTAGATAGGTTTCGGCGAGTTTCGAACTCGCGGCCTTCTGCGTGTTAAGCAGACGTGATAACCACTACACCACGAAACCAGACATACCTTTCCTGCCCGAATTTATGCAGATGACTAATATGGAAAATTGATACACATTTAACGTTTATAATGTAGACAGGCTTTTAAATGTCCCCGTTTTATCATAAAGAAAAGCAAATGACTGTTATTTTTAAATGAGTTCATAGAACAACGGCATGTCGGCATATCGCGAATCACAAGAGAGTAACATGCGCTGTACATTAAGATTATTATTAGCCGTTGTTTGGAAATAAAGTAAATATGATGTGATTGCTGAAAATCGACCTCGTTGAGCGGGTTTCGATCACGCGACCATCTGCGAACGAAGAAGACGTAATAAGCGATAATACATCCCGAAAGCATACCTGGCGTTTGCTTTTCAGACTTGATTTAGTTGAATTACGTGCGACGCAAGTATGCAGGCAGGAGGACATGATTTTGCATGTAACGAAATATAAACATAGCCCTTTAATTCATTTAGCTTGACTGTGTTTTCTTCAACAGCTACAAGCGTACGAATAGAGCCGTGATAGAGATTTCACACTTGACATGATCAAAATCGGAAGTGAAAATAGTAACATTTCTTAAAACTTCAATAGGTAACTGACGTTGCGTTAATGTCGCCGGTAAAAATGCATTATCCACTTGAATAAAAGCAGAACGTATAGGTTTCGGCGAGTTTCGAACTCGCGACCTTCTGCGTGTAAAGCAGACGTGACGACCACTACACTACGAAACCTCTGGCCGCAGTGACAATTCGCAATTTCCGATTCATAAATACATAATACTCGCACGCAGTACATCCATTAAAATATGAAACGGCTTCATTTTCCGCTGAAATCAAAAATGAACACATGTTTGTCGCTGTTGTAATTCAATGCTGTTTCGTAATGGAAGAACGCTTCAAGGACAGCGATTCTAGGCACCTTGTCTGTAAAGGCAGGCAAAAAAAAAAAAATTGGTGCGAGATGTCGTTTCGATCCGAAAAAAAAAATAAAAAAAAATAATACAGCTACTACAAAACCGAACAACACCCAGGTTTCAGCGAGTTTCGAACGAGCGACCTTTCGCCTGGCGCTGTATCCACTATGCTAACAGAGGAGGCCTGGTTAGACAGTATCAATTTATGCACATGAACTACACAGACAAGCGATACGCTTTCACACGTGTAATGCGGACCTTAGTAAAAGTGACACAATTTTCATCTTTAAATTAATTAATTGATTCCTATAAAATATCTAAGTGTAAGGTTTCGGCGAGTTTCGAACTCGCGACCTTCTGCGTGTGAAGCAGACGTGATAACCACTACACCACGAAACCTTAATCGCCGGGGCAGACTAGCTAGGTTTAGATTAAATATGAAATATGCAATTGTGAAGAGTCTTATTTAACTTGCAATTAAATAGATATGAACAGAGACTTCGTTAAAAACATTGTGACTATTTTCAGAGACGCTTCTTCTCTTTAGCCTTCAGCGTAAGAAGACATCCAACACTGTAGTGACTACTTGACACATGACATACAGTAAAATCGGAAGAGAAAACTTTAACATGGGATAAAGGGAAACCTTCGTTACTTTTACTAGTTGCGTCGCATCTATGTAGCCTGTAAATGTGAAATATTCATATTCACTGATATTGAACTACATTCTAGGTTTCAGTGACTTTCGAAATAGCGAAACTCTGTGTGAGCAGTAGATATAATAAGAAGCCTGACACAACGAAACCCGTTACCTACTCTAGACGATCGTCATATAGCATCGATAAATATAAATATACCTTAGGCAGTGCCTGCTTAAAACTGAAGTAAACTTGAAATTAATTTATTTACCGTTGTTGGCATCAAAACTATGCAGGTGACTGTTATTTTCAGATCAATTCAGTATCTTGAGTGACCTACGCAACAAGGATAATTTTTCGAGAAAAAATTGTGGAAAAATCTAAACACTAGAACATTAGATAGGTAGCAAATTGTTTCAGAAGAAAAGTTTGCTTTAGATAGGTTTCGGCGAGTCTCGAACTCGCGGCCTTCTGCGTGTTAAGCAGACGTGATAACCACTACACCACGAAACCAGACATACCTTTCCTGCCCGAATTTATGCAGATGACTAATATGGAAAATTGATACACATTTAACGTTTATAATGTAGACAGGCTTTTAAATGTCCCCGTTTTATCATAAAGAAAAGCAAATGACTGTTATTTTTAAATGAGTTCATAGAACAACGGCATGTCGGCATATCGCGAATCACAAGAGAGTAACATGCGCTGTACATTAAGATTATTATTAGCCGTTGTTTGGAAATAAAGTAAATATGATGTGATTGCTGAAAATCGACCTCGTTGAGCGGGTTTCGATCACGCGACCATCTGCGAACGAAGAAGACGTAATAACCGATAATACATCCCGAAAGCATACCTGGCGTTTGCTTTTCAGACTTGATTTAGTTGAATTACGTGCGACGCTAGTATGCAGGCAGGACATGATTTTGCATGTAACGAAATATAAACATAGCCCTTTAATTCATTTAGCTTGACTGTGTTTTCTTCAACAGCTACAAGCGTACGAATAGAGCCGTGATAGAGATTTCACACTTGACATGATCAAAATCGGAAGTGAAAATAGTAACATTTCTTAAAACTTCAATAGGTAACTGACGTTGCGTTAATGTCGCCGGTAAAAATGCATTATCCACTTGAATAAAAACAGAACGTATAGATTTCGGCGAGTTTCGAACTCGCGACTTTCTGCGTGTAAAGCAGACGTGATGACCACTACACTACGAAACCTCTTGCCGCTGTGACAATTCGCAATTTCCGATTCATAAATACATAATACTCGCACGGAGTACATCCATTAAAATATGAAACGGCTTCATTTTCCGCTGAAATCAAAAATGAACACATGTTTGTCGCTGTTGTAATTCAATGCTGTTTCGTAATGGAAGAACGCTTCAAGGACAGCGATTCTAGGCACCTTGTCTGTAAAGGCAGGCAAAAAAAAAAAATTGGTGCGAGATGTCGTTTCGATCCGAAAAAAAAAAATAAAAAAAATAATACAGCTACTACAAAACCGAACAACACCCAGGTTTCAGCGAGTTTCGAACGAGCGACCTTTCGCCTGTTCGGCAGGCGCTGTATCCACTATGCTAACAGAGGAGGCCTGGTCAGACACTATCAATTTATGCACATGAACTACACAGACAAGCGATACGCTTTCACACGTGTAATGCGGACCTTAGTAAAAGTGACACAATTTTCATCTTTAAATTAATTAATTGATTCCTATAAAATATCTAAGTGTAAGGTTTTGGCGAGTTTCGAACTCGCGACCTTCTGCGTGTGAAGCAGACGTGATAACCACTACACCACGAAACCTTAATCGCCGGGGCAGATTAGCTAGGTTTAGATTAAATATGAAATATGCAATTGTGAAGAGTCTTATTTAACTTGCAATTAAATAGATATGAACAGAGACTTCGTTAAAAACATTGTGACTATTTTCAGAGACGCTTCTTCTCTTTAGCCTTCAGCGTAAGAAGACATCCGACACTGTAGTGACTACTTGACACATGACATACAGTAAAATCGGAAGAGAAAACTTTAACATGGGATAAAGGGAAACCTTCGTTACTTTTACTAGTTGCGTCGCATCTATGTAGCCTGTAAATATGAAATATTCATATTCACTGATATTGAACTACATTCTAGGCTTCAGTGACTTTCGAACTAGCGAAACTCTGTGTGAGCAGCAGATATAATAAGAAGCCTGACACAACGAAACCCGTTACCTACTCTAGACGATCGTCATATAGCATCGATAAATATAAATATACCTTAGGCAGTGCCTGCTTAAAACTGAAGTAGACTTGAAATTAATTCATTTACCGTTGTTGGCATCAAAACTATGCAGGTGACTGTTATTTTCAGATCAATTCAGTATCTTGAGTGACCTACGCAACAAGGATGATTTTTCGAGAAAAAAATTGTGGAAAAATCTAAACACTAGATAGGTAGCAAATTGTTTCAGAAGAAAAGGTTGCTTTAGATAGGTTTCGGCGAGTTTCGAACTCGCGGCCTTCTGCGTGTTAAGCAGACGTGATAACCACTACACCACGAAACCAGACATACCTTTCCTGCCCGAATTTATGCAGATGACTAATATGGAAAATTGATACACATTTAACGTTTATAATGTAGACAGGCTTTTAAATGTCCCCGTTTTATCATAAAGAAAAGCAAATGACTGTTATTTTTAAATGAGTTCATAGAACAACGGCATGTCGGCATATCGCGAATCACAAGAGAGTAACATGCGCTGTACATTAAGATTATTATTAGCCGTTGTTTGGAAATAAAGTAAATATGATGTGATTGCTGAAAATCGACCTCGTTGAGCGGGTTTCGATCACGCGACCATCTGCGAACGAAGAAGACGTAATAAGCGATAATACATCCCGAAAGCATACCTGGCGTTTGCTTTTCAGACTTGATTTAGTTGAATTACGTGCGACGCTAGTATGCAGGCAGGACATGATTTTGCATGTAACGAAATATAAACATAGCCCTTTAATTCATTTAGCTTGACTGTGTTTTCTTCAACAGCTACTAGCGTACGAATAGAGCCGTGATAGAGATTTCACACTTGACATGATCAAAATCGGAAGTGAAAATAGTAACATTTCTTAAAACTTCAATAGGTAACTGACGTTGCGTTAATGTCGCCGGTAAAAATGCATTATCCACTTGAATAAAAACAGAACGTAGAGGTTTCGGCGAGTTTCGAACTCGCGACCTTCTGCGTGTAAAGCAGACGTGATGACCACTGCACTACGAAACCTCTGGCCGCTGTGACAATTCGCAATTTCCGATTCATAAATACATAATACTCGCACGCAGTACATCCATTAAAATATGAAACGGCTTCATTTTCCGCTGAAATCAAAAATGAACACATGTTTGTCGCTGTTGTAATTCAATGCTGTTTCGTAATGGAAGAACGCTTCAAGGACAGCGATTCTAGGCACCTTGTCTGTAAAGGCAGGCAAAAAAAAAAAAATTGGTGCGAGATGTCGTTTCGATCCGAAAAAAAAAATAAAAAAAATAATACAGCTACTACAAAACCGAACAACACCCAGGTTTCAGCGAGTTTCGAACGAGCGACCTTTCGCCTGTTCGGCAGGCGCTGTATCCACTATGCTAACAGAGGAGGCCTGGTTAGACAGTATCAATTTATGCACATGAACTACACAGACAAGCGATACGCTTTCACACGTGTAATGCGGACCTTAGTAAAAGTGACACAATTTTCATCTTTAAATTAATTAATTGATTCCTATAAAATATCTAAGTGTAAGGTTTCGGCGAGTTTCGAACTCGCGACCTTCTGCGTGTGAAGCAGACGTGATAACCACTACACCACGAAACCTTAATCGCCGGGGCAGACTAGCTAGGTTTAGATTAAATATGAAATATGCAATTGTGAAGAGTCTTATTTAACTTGCAATTAAATAGATATGAACAGAGACTTCGTTAAAAACATTGTGACTATTTTCAGAGACGCTTCTTCTCTTTAGCCTTCAGCGTAAGAAGACATCCAACACTGTAGTGACTACTTGACACATGACTATACAGTAAAATCGGAAGAGAAAACTTTAACATGGGATAAAGGGAAACCTTCGTTACTTTTACTAGTTGCGTCGCATCTATGTAGCCTGTAAATATGAAATATTCATATTCACTGATATTGAACTACATTCTAGGCTTCAGTGACTTTCGAACTAGCGAAACTCTGTGTGAGCAGCAGATATAATAAGAAGCCTGACACAACGAAGCCCGTTACCTACTCTGGACGTCGTCATATAGCATCGATAAATATAAATATACCTTAGGCAGTGCCCTGCTTAAAACTGAAGTAGACTTGAGAACAATTCATTTACCGTTATTTGGCATTCAAAACTATGCAGGTGACTGTTATTTTCAGATCAATTCAGTATCTTGAGTGACCTACGCAACAAGGATGATTTTTCGAGAAAAAATTGTGGAAAAATCTAAACACTAGATAGGTAGCAAATTGTTTCAGAAGAAAAGGTTGCTTTAGATAGGTTTTGGCGAGGTTTCGAACTCGCGGCCTTCTACGTGTTAAGCAGACGTGATAACCACTACACCACGAAACCAGACATACCTTTCCTGCCCGAATTTATGCAGATGACTAATATGGAAAATTGATACACATTTAACGTTTACTAATGTAGACAGAGCTTTAAATGTCCCCCGTTTTATCATAAAGAAAAGCAAATGACTGTTATTTAAATGAGTTCATAGAACAACGGCATGTCGGCATATCGCGAATCACAAGAGAGTAACATGCGCTGTACGTTAAGATTATTGTTAAGCCGTTGTTTGGAAATAAAGTAAATATGATGTGATTGCTGAAAATCAGGCTCCGTTTGAGTGGGTTTCGATCACGCGACCATCTGCGAACGAAGAAGACGTAATAAGCGATATTATCCCGAAAGCATGCCTGGCGTTTTGGCACTCAGACTGATGGTTAATTCACGTGCGACGCTAGTATGCAGGCAGGACATGATTTTGCATGTAACGAAATATAAACATAGCCCTTTAATTCACATTTAAGCTTGACTGTGTTTTCTTCAACAGCTACAAGCGTACGAATGGCTCGTGATAGAGATTTCACGCATGACATGATCAAAATCGGAAGTGAAAATAGTAACATTTCTTAAAACTTCAATAGGTAACTGACGTTGCGTTAATGTCGCCGGTAAAAATGCATTATCCACTTGAATAAAAACAGAACGTAGAGGTTTCGGCGAGTTTCGAACTCGCGACCTTCTGCGTGTAAAGCAGACGTGATGACCACTGCACTACGAAACCTCTGGCCGCTGTGACAATTCGCAATTTCCGATTCTTCAAATACATAATACTCGCACGCAGTACATCCATTAAAATATGAAGCAGCCATTTTTCACTGAAATCAAAAATGAGCACATGTTTGTCGCTGTTGTAATTCAATGCTGTTTTCGTAATGGAAGAACGCTTCTAAGACGTATTCTGATGCTTGTCACACAGCAAAAGGCAGTGAAAAAAAAAAAATTGGTGCAGATGTCGTTATCAGTAGAAAAAAAAAAATAAAAAAAATAATGCAAAAACCATAAAAATGCATGAAAAGAACAACACCCAGGTTTCAGCGAAGTTTCGAACGAGCGACCTTTCGCCTGTTCGGCAGGCGCTGTATCCACTATGCTAACAGAGGAGGCCTGGTTAGACGGTATCAATTTATGCACATGAACTACACAGACAAAGCGATACGCTTTCACACGTGTAATGCGGACCATAATAAAAGTGACACAATTTTCATCTTTAAATTAATTAATTGATTTCACAAAAAATATCTAAGTGTAAGGTTTCGGCGAGTTTCGAACTCGCGACCTTCTGCGTGTGAAGCAGACGTGATAACCACTACCACGAAACCTTAATCGCCGGGGCAAAGACTAGCTAGTTTAGATTAAATATGAAATATGCAATTGTGAAGAGTCTTATTTAACTTGCAATTAAATAGATATGAACAGAGACTTCGTTAAAAACATTGTGACTATTTTCAGAGACGCGCTTCTTCTCTTTAGCCTTCAGCGTAGAAGACATCCGACACTGTAGTGACTACTTGACACATGACATACAGTAAAATCGGAAGAAAACTTTAACATGGGATAAAGGAAACCTTCAGGTACTTTACTAGTTGCGTCGCATCTATGTAGCCTGTAAATATGAAATATTCATATTCACTGATATTGAACTACATTCTAGGCTTCAGTGACTTTCGAACTGGCGAAACTCTGTGTGAGCAGCAGATATAATAAGAAGCCTGACACCTTACGAAACCCGTTACCTACTCTAGACGATCGTCATATAGCATCGATAAATATAAATACCTTAGGCGAGTGCCTGCTTAAAACTGAAGTAGACTTGAAATTAATTCATTTACCATTCATTGGCATCAAAACTATGCAGGTGACTGTTATTTTCAGATCAATTCAGTATCTTGAGTGACCTACATAACAAGGATGATTTTCGAGAAAAATTGTGGAAAAATCTAAACACTAGATAGGTAGCAAATTGTTTCAGAAGAAAGGTTGCTTTAGATAGGTTTTCGGCGAGTTTCGAACTCGCGGCCTTCTACGTGTTAAGCAGACGTGATAACCACTACACCACGAAACCAGACATACCTTTCCTGCCCAAATTTGTACAGGATGAGCTAATATGGAAAATTGATCTTGTTAACGTTTATAATGTAGACAGGCTTTTAAATAATGTCCCCGTTTTATCATTAAGAAAAGCAAATGACTGTTATTTTTAAATGAGTTCATAGAACAACGGCATGTCGGCATATCGCGAATCACAAGGAAGTAACATGCGCTGTGTACATTAAGATTATTATTAGCCGTTGTTTGGAAATAAAGTAAATATGATGTGATTGCTGAAAATCGACCTCGTTGGTGGGTTTCGATCACGCGACCATCCTGCGAACGAAGAAGACGTAATAACCGATAATACATCCAAAGAAAGCATACCTGGCGTTTGCTTTTCAGACTTGATTTAGTTAAATTACGTGCGACGCTAGTATGCAGGCAGGACATGATTTTGCATGTAACGAAATATAAACATAGCCCTTTAATTCATTTAGCTTGACTGTGTTTTCTTCAACGGCTACAAGCGTACGAATAGAGCCGTGATAGAGATTTCACATGACATGATCAAAATCGGAAGTGAAAATAAATAACATTTCTTAAAACTTCAATAGGTAACTGACGTTGCGTTAATGTCGCCGGTAAAAATACATTATCCACTTGAATAAAAACGGAACGTAGAGGTTTCGGCGAGTTTCGAACTCGCGGCCTTCTCTGCGATGTAAAGCAGACGTGATGACCACTGCACTAAAACCTCTGGCCGCTGTGACAATTCGCAATTTCCGATTCATAAATACATAATACTCGCACCCGGTACATCCATTAAATATGAAACGGCTTCATTTTCCGCTGAAATCAAAAATGAACACATGTTTGTCGCTGTTGTAATTCAATGCTGTTTCGTAATGGAAGAACGCTTCAAGGACAGCGATTCTAGGCACCTTGTCTGTAAAGGCAGGCAAAAAAAAAAAAAAAATTGGGTAGAGATGTGTTTCAGTCCGAAAAAATAAAAGAATAATACAGCTACTACAAACCAGCGCTGAACAACACCCAGGTTTCAGCGAGTTTCGAACGAGCGACCTTTCGCGTTCGGCAGGCGCTGTATCACTATGCTAACAGAGGAGGCCTGGTTAGACAGTATCAATTTATGCACATGAACTACACAGACAAGCGTCCAGCTTTCACACGTGTAATGCGGACCTTAGTAAAAAGTGACACAATTTTCATCTTTAAATTAATTAATTGATTCCTATAAAATATCTAAGTGTAAGGTTTCGGCGAGTTTCGAACTCGCGACCTTCTGCGTGTCGACTTAATTCTGGTGATAAATACTCACCACGAAACCTTAATCGCCGGGGCAGACTAGCTAGGTTTAGATTAAATATGAAATATGCAAATTCAATGAAGAGTCTTATTTAACTTGCAATTAAATAGATATGAACAGAGACTTCGTTAAAAACATTGCGTGACTATTTTCAGAGACGCTTCTTCTCTTTAGCCTTCAGCGTAGAAGACATCCGACACTGTAGTGACTACTTGACACATGACATACAGTAAAATCGGAAGAGAAAGAACTTTAACATGGGATAAGGAAACCTTCGTTACTTTTACTAGTTGCGTCGCATCTATGTAGCCTGTAAATATGAAATATTCATATTATGATATTGAACTACATTCTAGGTTTCAGTGACTTTCGAACTAGCGAAACTCTGTGTGAGCAGCAGATATAATAAGAAGCCTGACACAACGAAACCTGTTACCTACTCTAGACGATCGTCATATAGCATCGATAAATATAACATACCTTAGGTAGTGCCTGCTTAAAACTGAAGTAGACTTGAAATTAATTCATTTACCGTTGTTGCATCAAAACCATGCAGGACTGTTATTTTCAGGATCAATTCAGTATCTTGAGTGACCTACGAATAAGGATGATTTTTTTCGAGAAAAAATTGTGTGAAAATCTAAACACTAGATAGGTAGCAAATTGTTTCAGAAGAAAAGGTTGCTTTAATAGTTTCAAGTGAGTTTTCGAACTCGCGGCCTTCTGCGCGTTAAGCAGACGTGATAACCACTACACCACGAAACCAGACATACCTTTCCTGCCCGAATTTATGCAGATGACTAATATGGAAAATTGATACACATTTAACGTTTATAATGTAGACAGGCTTTTAAATGTCCCTGTTTTATCATTAAGAAAAGCAAATGACTGTTATTTTTAAGAGTTCATAGAACAACGGCATGTCGGCATATCGCGAATCATGAGAGTAACATGCGCTGCATATTAAGATTATTATTAGCCGTTGTTTGGAAATAAAGTAAATATGATGTGATTGCTGAAAATCGACCTCGTTGAGCAGTTTCGATCACGCGACCATCTGCGAACGAAGAAGTTACGTAATAACCGATAATACATCCCGAAAGCATGATTTCAAGTGCTTTGCTTTTCAGACTTATTTGGTTAAATTACGTGCCATTAGTATGCATAGCAGGACATGATTTGCATGTAACGAAAACATAAACATAGCCTTAACTATATTGAGCTGACTGTAAGCTTTTCTTCCAACAGCTACATGTACGAATAGAGCCGTGATAGAGATTTCACACTTGACATGATCAAAATCGGAAGTGAAAATAGTAACATTTAAAATCTCAATAGGTAACTGACGTTGCGTTAATGTCGCCGCAAAAATGCATTATCCACTTGAATAAAAACAGAACGTGGAGGTTTCGGCGAGTTTCGAACTCGCGACCTTCTGCGTGTAAAGCAGACGTGATGACCACTGGCACTACGAAACCTCTGGCCGCCAGACAATTCGCAATTTCCGATTCATAAATACATAATACTGCACGCAGTACATCCATTAAAATATGAAACGGCTTCATTTTCCGCTGAACCGGGCACGAACACATGTTTGTCGCTGTTGTAATTCAATGCTGTTTCGTAATGGAAGAACGCTTCACACAGCATTCTAGGCACCTTGTCTGTAAAGGCGGCAGGCAAAAAAAAAAAAAAATTGGTGCGAGATGTCGTTTCGATCCGAAAAAAAAAAAAATAAAAAAATAATACAGCTACTACAAAACCGAACAACACCCAGGTTTCAGCGAGTTTCGAACGAGCGACCTTTCGCCTGTTCGGCAGCCGCATCCACTATGCTAACAGAGGAGGCCTGGTTAGACAGTATCAATTTATGCACATGAACTACACAGACAAGCGATACGCTTTCACACGTAATGCGGACCTTAGTAAAAGGTTATACAATTTTCATCTTTAAATTAATTAATTGATTCCTTATGAAAAAATATCTAAGGTAGGTTTTGCTATTTCGAACTCGCGACCTTCTGCGTGTGAAGCAGACGTGATAACCACTACACCACGAAACCTTAATCGCCGGGGGCAGACTAGCTAGGTTTAGATTAAATATGAAATATGCACTGTGGAAGAGTCTTATTTAACTTGCAATTAAATAGATATGAACAGAGACTTCGTTAAAAACATTGTGACTATTTTCAGAGACGCTTCTTCTCTTTAGCCTTCAGCGTAAGAAGACATCCGACACTGTAGTGACTACTTGACACATGACATACAGTAAAATCGGAAGAGAAAACTTTGAATATGGGATGGCAGGAAACTCGTTATTTTACTATTGCGTCGCATCTATGTAGCCTGTAAATACGAAATATTCATATTCACTGATATTGAACTATCTTCTAGGCTTCAGTGACTTTCGAACTAGTGCCGGAAACTCTGTGTGAGCAGCAGATATAATAAGAAGCCTGACACAACGAAACCCGTTACCTACTCTAGACATCGTCATATAGCATCGATAAATATAAATATACCTTAGGCAGTGCCTGCTTAAACCGAAGTAGACTTGAAATTAATTCATTTAATGTTGTTGGCATCAAAACTATGCAGGTGACTGGGTTATTTTCAGATCAATTCAGTATCTTGAGTTAACTACGCAACAAGGATGTGATTTTTCGAGAAAAAATTGTAGAAAAATCTAAACACTAGATAGGTAGCAAATTGTTTCAGAAGAAAAGGTTGCTTTAGATAGGTTTCGGCGAGTTTCGAACTCGTGGCCTTCTGCGTGTTATGCTAGACGATAACCACTACACCATTTGAAACCAGACATACCTTTCCTTATTCGAATTTATGCAGATGACTAATATGGAAAATTGATACACATTTAACGTTTATAATGTAGACAGGCTTTTAATGTCCTCGTTTTATCATTAAGAAAAGCAAATGACTGTTATTTTTTAAATGAGTCGGCAGAACAACGGCATGTCGGCATATCGCGAATCACAAGAGAGTAATACGCGCTGTACATTAAGATTATTATTAGCCGTTGTCGGAAATAAAGTAAATATGATGTGATTGCTGAAAATCGACCTCGTTGGAGTGGGTTTTCTGATCACGCGACCATCTATGAACGAAGAAGACGTAATAACCGATAATACATCCTGAAAGCATACCTGGCGTTTGTTGCGAGACTTGATTTAGTTAAATTACGTGCGACGCCAGTATGTAGGCAGGACATGATTTTGCATGTAACGAAATATAAACATAGCCGTTTAATTCATTTAGCTTGACTGTGTTTTCTTCAACAGCTACAAGCGTACGAATAGAGCCGTGATAGAGATTTCACACTTGACATGATCAAAATCGGAAGTGAAAATAGTAACATTTCTTAAAACTTCAATAGGTAACTGACGTTGCGTTAATGTCGCCGGCAAAAATGCATTATCCACTTGAATAAAAACAGAACGAGGTTTCGGCGAGTTTCGAACTCGCGACCTTCTGCGTGTAAAGCAGACGTGATGACCACTGCACTACGAAACCTCTGGCCGCTGTGACAATTCGCAATTTCCTGATTCATAAATACATATTACTCGCACGCAGTACATCCATTAAAATATGAAACGGCTTCATTTTCCGCTGAAATCAAAAAATGAACACATGTTTGTCGCTGTTGTAATTCAATGCTGTTTCGTAATGGAAGAACGCTTCAAGGACAGCGATTCTAGGCACCTTGTCTGTAAAGGCAGGCAAAAAAAAAAAAAAAAATTGGTGCGAGATGTCGTTTCGATCCGAAAAAAAAAAAAATAAAAAAAATAATACAGCTACTACAAAACCGAACAACACCCAGGTTTCAGCGAGTTTCGAACGAGCGACCTTTCGCCTGTTCGGCAGGCGTTGTATCCACTATGCTAACAGAGGAGGCCTGGTTAGACAGTATCAATTTATGTACATGAACTACACAGACAAGCGATACGCTTTCACACGTGTAATGCGGACCTTAGTAAAAGTGACACAATTTTCATCTTTAAATTAATTAATCGATTCCTATAAAAATATTCCAAGTGTAGTTCTCGGCGAGTTTCGAACTCGCGCATCCTTCTGCGTGCGAAGCAGACGTGATAACCACTACACCACGAAACCTTAATCACAAGCAGACTAGCTAGGTTTAGATTAAATATGAAATATGCAATTGGGGAAGAGTCTTATTTAACTTGCAATTAAATAGATATGAATGAGAGACCTCGTTAAAAACATTGTGACTATTTTCAGAGACGCTTCTTCTCTTTTAGCCTTCAGCGTAAGAAGACATCCGACACTGTAGTGACTACTTGACACATGACATACAGTAAAATCGGAAGAGAAAAACTTTAACATGGGATAAAGGGAAACCTTCGTTACTTTTACTAGTTGGTGTCGCATCTATGTAGCCTGTAAAATATGAAACATTCATATTCACTGATATTGAACTACATTCTAGGCTTCAGTGACTTTCGAACTAGCGAAACTCTGTGTGAGCAGCAGATATAATAAGAAGCCTGACACAACGAAACCTGTTACCTACTCTAATGGATCGTCATATAGCATCGATAAATATAAATATACCTTAGGCAGCTCGCTTAAAACTGAAGTAGACTTGAAATTAATTCATTTACCGTTGTTGGCATCAAAACTATGCAGGTGACTGTTATTTTCAGATCAATTCAGTATCTTGAGTGACCTACGCAACAAGGATGATTTTTCGAGAAAAATTGTGGAAAAATCTAAACACTAGATAGGTAGCAAATTGTTTCAGAAGAAAAGGTTGCTTTAGATAGGTTTCTCAAGTGAGTTTTGAACTCGCGGCCTTCTGCGTGTTATGACGTGATAACCACTACACCACGAAACCAGACATACCTTTCCTGCCCGAATTTATGCAGATGACTAATATAGAAAATTGATACACATTTAACGTTTATAATGTAGACAGGTTTTTAAATGTCCCCGTTTTATCATTAAGAAAAGCAATGACTGTTATTTTTAAATGAGTTCATGAACAACGGCATGTCGGCATATCGCGAATCACAAGAGAGTAACATGCGCTGTACATTAAGATTATTATTAGCCGTTGTTTGGAAATAAAGTAAATATGATGATTGCTGAAAATCGACCTCGTTGAGTGGGTTTCGATCACGCGACCATCTGCGAACGAAGAAGACGTAATAACCGATAATATATCCCGAAAGCATACTCCGGCGTTTGCTTTTCAGACTTGATTTAGTTAAATTACGTGCGACGCTAGTATGCAGGCAGGACATGATTTTGCATGTAACGAAATATAAACATAGCTCCTTAATTCATTTAGCTTGACTGTGTTTTCTTCAACAGCTACAAGCGTACGAATAGAGCCGTATAGGATTTCACACTTGACATGATCAAAATCGGAAGTGAAAATAGTAACATTTCTTAAAACTTCAAATAGGTAACTGACGTTGCGTTAATGTCGCCGGTACCGTGCATTTCCTTGGAATAAAAACAGAACGTAGAGGTTTCGGCGAGTTTCTGAACTCGCGACCTTCTGCGTGTAAAGCAGACGTGATGACCACTGCACTACGAAACCCTTGGCCGCCAGACAATTCGTACTCGATTCATAAATACATAATACTCGCACGCAGCATCCATTAAAATATGAAACGGCTTCATTTTCCGCTGAAATCAAAAATGAACACATGTTTGTCGCTGTTGTAATTCAATGCTGTTTCGTAATGGGAAGAACGCTTCAAGGACAGCGATTCTAGGCACCTTGTCTGTAAAGCGCAGGCAAAAAAAAAAAATTGGTGCGAGAGATGTCGTTTCGATCCGAAAAAAAAAAATAAAAAAAATAATACAGCTACTACAACCGAACAACACCCAGGTTTCAGCGAGTTTCGAACGAGCGACCTTTCGCCTGTTCGGCAGGCGCTGTATCCACTATATACGAGGAGGCCTGGTTAGACAGTATCAATTTATGCACATGAACTACACAGACAAGCGATACACACGCCGACACGTGTAATGCGGACCTTAGTAAAAGTGACACAATTTTCATCTTTAAATTAATTAATTGATTCTATAAAATATCTATGTAAGGTTTCGGCGAGTTTCTCGAACTCGCGACCTCTCGCGTGTGAAGCAGACGTGATAACCACTACACCACGAAACCTTAATCGCCGGGGCAGACTAGCTAGGTTTAGATTAAATATGAAATATGCAATTGTGAAGAGTCTTATTTAACTTGCAATTAAATAGATATGAACAGAGACTTCGTTAAAAACATTGTGACTATTTTCAGAGACGCTTCTTCTCTTTAGCCTTCAGCGTAAGAAGACATCCGACACTGTAGTGACTACTTGACACATGACATACAGTAAAATCGGAAGAGAAAACTTTAACATGGGATAAAGGGAAACCTTCGTTACTTTTACTAGTTGCGTCGCATCTATGTAGCCTGTAAATATGAAATATTCATATTCACTGATATTGAACTACATTCTAGGCTTCAGTGACTTTCGAACTAGCGAAACTCTGTGTGAGCAGCAGATATAATAAGAAGCCTGACAACGAAACCCGTTACCTACTCTAGACGATCGTCATATAGCATCGATAAATATAAATATACCTTAGGCAGTGCCTGCTTAAAACTGAAGTAGACTTGAAATTAATTCATTTACCGTTGTTGGCATCAAAACTATGCAGGTGACTGTTATTTTCAGATCAATTCAGTATCTTGGAGGACCTACGCAACAAGGATGATTTTTCGAGAAAAAAATTGTGGAAAATCTAAACACTAGATAGGTAGCAAATTGTTTCAGAAGAAAAGGTTGCTTTAGATAGGTTTCGGCGAGTTTCGAACTTCGCGGCCTTCTGCGTGTTAAGCAGACGTGATAACCACTACACCACGAAACCAGACATACCTTTCCTGCCCGAATTTATGCAGATGACTAATATAGAAAATTGATACACATTTAACGTTTATAATGTAGACAGGCTTTTAAATGTCCCCGTTTTATCATTAAGAAAAACTGATATTGTTATTTTTAAATGAGTTCATAGACTGTGGCATGTCGGCATATCGCACGAATCACAAGGAAGTAGCTGTACGCTGTACATTAAGATTATTATTAGCCGTTGTTGGAAATAAGTAAATATGATGTGGTGCTGAAAATCGACCTCGTTGAGTGGGTTTCGATCACGCGACCATCTGCGAACGAAGAGAAGACGTAATAACCGATAATACAGCAAAGCATACCCGGCGTTTGCTTTCAAGAACTCAATTCCAGTTAAGTACGTACACGGCCTTTAAATTATGCAGGCAGGACATGATTTTGCATGTAACGAAATATAAACATAGCCCTTTAATTCATTTAGCTTGACTGTGTTTTCTTCAACAGCTACAAGCGTACGAATAGAGCCGTGATAGAGATTTCACCATGACCTTGATCAAAATCAGAGTGAAAATATCGTATTCTTAAAAACTTCAATAGGTAACTGACGTTGCGTTAATGTCGCCGGTAAAAATGCATTATCCACTTGAATAAACAGAGCGTAGAGGTTTCGGCGAGTTTCGAACTCGCGACCTTCTGCGTGTAAAGCAGACAATGATGACCACTTTACTGAAACCTCTGGCCGCTTTGTGACAATTCGCAATTTCCGATTCATAAATACATAATACTCGCACGCAGTACATCCATTAAAATATGAAACGGCTTCATTTTCCGCTGAAATCAAAAATGAACACATGTTTGTCGCTGTTGTAATTCAATGCTGTTTCGTAATGGAAGAACGCTTCAAGGACAGCGATTCTAGCGCAGCCTTGTCTGTAAAGGCAGGCAAAAAAAATTGGTGCGGAATATGTTTGATCGAAAAAAAAATAAAAAAAAATAAATACAGCTACTACAAAACCGAACAACACCCGGGTTTCAGCGAGTTTCGAACGAGCGACCTTTCCGCCTGTTCGGCAGGCGTAGCATCACTATGTAACAGAGGAGGCCTGGTTAGACGGTATCAATTTATGCACATGAACTACACAGACAAGCGATACGCTTTCACACGTGTAATGCGGACCTTAGTAAAAGTGACACAATTTTCATCTTTAAATTAATTAATTGATTCCTATAAAATATCTAAGTGTAAGGTTTCGGCGAGTTTCGAACTCTCGCGACCTTCTGCGTGTGAAGCAGACGTGATAACCACTACACCACGAAACCTTATCGCCGGGGCAGACTAGCTAGGTTTAGATTAAATATGAAATATGCAGTTGTGAAAGTCTTATTTAACTTGCAATTAAATAGATATGAACAGAGACTTCGTTAAAAACATTGTGACTATTTTCAGAGACGCTTCTTCTCTTTAGCCTTCGGCGTAAGAAGACATCCGACACTGTAGTGACTACTTGACACATGACATACAGTAAAATCGGAAGAGAAAACTTTAACATGGGATAAGGAAACCTTCGTTACTTTTACTAGTTGCGTCGCATCTGTAGCCTGTAAATATGAAATATTCATATTCACTGATATTGAACTACATTCTAGGCTTCCAGTGACTTTCGAACTAGCGAAACTCTGTGTGAGCAGCAGATATAATAAGAAGCCTGACACAACGAAACCCGTTACCTACTCTAGACGATCGTCATATGTATCCCGATAAATATAAATATACCTTAGGCAGTGCCTGCTTAAAACTAGTAGACTTGAAATTAATTCATTTACCGTTGTTGGCATCAAAACTATGCAGGTGACTGTTATTTTCAGATCAATTCGAGTATCTTGAGTGACCTACGCAACAAGGATGATTTTTCGAGAAAAATTGTGGAAAAATCTAAACACTAGATAGGTAGCAAATTGTTTCAGGGCCTTTAGATAGGTTTCGGCGAGTTCCGAACTCGCGGCCTTCTGCGTGTTAAGCAGACGTGATAACCACTACACCACGAAACCAGACATACCTTTCCTGCCGAATTTATGCAGATGACTAATATAGAAAATTGATACACATTTAACGTTTATAATGTAGACAGGCTTTTAAATGTCCCCGTTTTATCATTAAGAAAAGCAAATGACTGTTATTTTTAAATGAGTTCATAGAACAACGGCATGTCGGCATATCGCGAATCACAAGAGAGTAACATGCGCTGTACATTAAGATTATTATTAGCCGTTGTTTGGAAATAAAGTAAATATGATGTGATTAAGTGAAAATCGACCTCGTTGAGTGGGTTTCGATCACGCGACCATCTGCGAACGAAGAAGACGTAATAACCGATAATACATCCCGAAAGCATACCTGGCGTTTGCTTTTCAGACTTGATTTAGTTAAATTACGTGCGACGTTAGTGTATGCAGGCAGGACATGATTTTGCATGTAACGAAATATAAACATAGCCCTTAATTCATTTAGCTTGACTGTGTTTTCTTCAACAGCTACAAGCGTACGAATAGAGCCGTGATAGAGAGCCCAAATAATTTGACATGATCAAAATCGGAAGTGAAAATAGTAACATTTCTTAAAACTTCAATAGGAAACTGACGTTGCGTTAATGTCGCCGGTAAAAATGCATTATCCACTTGAATAAAAACAGAACGTAGAGGTTTCGGCGAGTTTCGAACTCGCGACCTTCTGCGCCAGACGTGATGACCACTGCACTACGAAACCTCTGGCCGCTGTGACAATTCGCAATTTCCGATTCATAAATACATAATACTCGCATGCAGTACATCCATTAAAATATGAAACGGCTTCATTTTTCCGCTGAAATCAAAAATGAAACACATGTTTGTCGCTGTTGTAATTCAATGCTGTTTCGTAATGGAAGAACGCTAAGGACAGCGATTCTAGGCACCTTGTCTGTAAAGGCAGGCAAAAAAAAAAAATTGGTGCGAGATGTCGTCGATCCGAAAAAAAAATAAAAATAATACAGCTACTACAAAAACGAACAACACCCAGGTTTCAGCGAGTTTCGAACGAGCGACCTTTCGCCTGTTCGGCAGGCGCTGTATCCACTATGCTAACAGAGGAGGCCTGGTTAGACAGTATCAATTTATGGCGCGAACTACACAGACAAGCGATACGCTTTCACACGTGCAATGCGGACCTTAGTAAAGGACACAATTTTCATCTTTAAATTAATTAATTGATTCCTATAAAATATCTAAGTGTAAGGTTTCGGCGAGTTTCGAACTCATGACCTTCTGCGTGTGAAGCAGACGTGATAACCACTACACCACGAAACCTTAATCGCCGGGGCAGACTAGTCAGGTTTAGATTAAATATGAAATATGCAATTGTGAAGAGTCTTATTTAACTTGCAATTAAATAGATATGAACAGAGACTTCGTTAAAAACATTGTGACTATTTTCAGAGACGCTTCTTCTCTTTAGCCTTCAGCGTAAGAAGACATCCGACACTGTAGTGACTACTTGACACATGACATACAGTAAAATCGGAAGAGAAAACTTTAACATGGGATAAAGGGAACCTTTGTTACTTTTACTAGTTGCGTCGTATCTATGTAGCCTGTAAATATGAAATATTCATATTCACTGATATTGAACTACATTCTAGGCTTCAGCACTCGAACTAGCGAAACTCTGTGTGAGCAGCAGATATAATAAGAAGCCTGGACACAACGAACCCGTTACCTACCTCTCTAGACGATCGTCATATAGCATCGATAAATATAAATATACCTTAGGCAGTGCCTGCTTAAAACTGAAGTAGACTTGAAATTAATTCATTTACTGCTACAGAACAAAACTATGCAGGTGACTGTTATTTTCAGATCAATTCAGTATCTTGAGTGACCTACGCAACAAGTGATGATTTTTCGAGAAAAAATTGTGGAAAAATCTAAACACTAGATAGGTAGCAATTGTTTCAGAAGAAAAGGCTGCTTTAGATAGGTTTCGGCGAGTTTCGAACTCGCGGCCTTCTGCGTGTTAAGCAGACGTGATAACCACTACACCACGAAACCAGACATACCTTTCCTGCCCGAATTTATGCAGATGACTAATATGTAAAATTGATACACATTTAACGTTTATAATGTAGACAGGCTTTTAAATGTCCCCGTTTTATCATTAAGAAAAGCAAATGACTGTTATTTTTAAATGAAATTTACAGAACAACGGCATGTCGGCATATCGCGAATCACAAGAGAGTAATACGCTGTACATTAAGATTATTATTAGCCGTTGTTTAACAGTCAGGGAAGTAAATATGATGTGGATTACGAAAATCGACCTCGTTGGAGGGGCTTCGATCACGCGACCATCTGCGAACGAAGAAGACGTAATAACCGATAATACATCCCGAAAGCATACCTGGCGTTTGCTTTTCAGACTTGATTTAGCTAAATTACGTGCGACGCTAGTATGCAGGCAGGACATGATTTTGCATGTAACGAAATATAAACATAGCCCTTTAATTCATTTAGCTTGACCTGTGTTTTCTTCAACAGCTACAAGCGTACGAATAGAGCCGTGATAGAGATTTCACACTTGACATGATCAAAATCGGAAGTGAAAATAGTAACATTTCTTAAAACTTCAATAGGTAACTGACGTTGCGTTAATGTCGCCGGTAAAAATGCATTATCCACTTGAATAAAAACAGAACGTAGAGGTTTCGGGCGAGTTTCGAACTCGCGACCTTCTGCGTGTAAAGCAGACGTGATGACCACTGCACTACGAAACCTCTGGCCGCTGTGACAATTCGCAATTTCCGATTCATAAATACATAATACTCGCACGCAGTACATCCATTAAAATATGAAACGGCTTCATTTTCCGCTGAAATCAAAAATGAACACATGTTTGTCGCTGTTGTAATTCAATGCTGTTTCGTAATGGAAGAACGCTTCAAGGACAGCGATTCTAGGCACCTTGTCTGTAAAAAGGCAGGCAAAAAAAAAAAAATTGGTGCGAGATGTCGTTTCGATCCGAAAAAAATAAAAAAAATAATACAGCTACTACAAAACTGAACACCCAGGTTTCAGCGAGTTTCGAACGAGACAATCTTCGCCTGTTCGGCAAGGGCTATCCACTATGCCAACAGAGGAGGCCTGGTTACAGTATCAATTTATGCACATGAACTACACAGACAAGCGATACGCTTTCACACGTGTAATGCGGACCTTAGTAAAAGTGACACAATTTTCATCTTTAAATTAATTAATTGATTCCTATAAAATATCTAAGTGTAAGGTTTCGGGCAGTTTCGAACTCGCGACCTTCTGCGTGTAAAGCAGACGTGATAACCACTACACCACGAAACCTTAATCGCCGGGGCAGACTAGCTAGGTTTAGATTAAATATGAAATATGCAATTGTGAAGAGTCTTATTTAACTTGCAATTAAATAGATATGAACAGAGACTTCGTTAAAAACATTGTGACTATTTTCAGAGACGCTTCTTCTCTTTAGCCTTCAGCGTAAGAAGACATCCGACACTGTAGTGACTACTTGACACATGACATACAGTAAAATCGGAAGAGAAAACTTTAACATGGGATAAAGGAAACCTTTGTTACTTTTACTAGTTGTGTCGCATTCGTTGTAGCCTGTAAATAAGAAATATTCATATTCACTCTATATTGAACTACATTCTAGGCTTCAGTGACTTTCGAACTAGCGAAACTCTGTGTGAGCAGCAGATATAATAAGAAGCCTGACACAACGAAACCCGTTACCTACTCTAGACGATCGTCATATAGCATCGATAAATATAAATATACCTTAGTAGTGCCTGCTTAAACTGAAGTAGACTTGAATGGAACACGTATCGTTGTTGTACCTCAAAACTATGCAGGTGACTGTTATTTTCAGATCAATTCAGTATCTTGAGTGACCTACGCAACAAGGATGATTTTTCGAGAAAAAAATTGTGGAAAAAATCTAAACACTAGATAGGTAGCAAATTGTTTCAGAAGAAAATAAGCTAGGATAGGTTTCCCGGCGAGGGCTTCGAACTCGCGGCCTTCTGCGTGTTAAGCAGCAGACGCGTGATAACCACTACCACGAAACCAGACATACCTTTCCTGCCCGAATTTATGCAGATGACTAATATGAAAATGATACAACATTTAACGTTTATAATGTAGACAGGCTTTTAAATGTCCCCGTTTTATAAAGAAAGAAATGACTGTTATTTTTAAATGAGTTCATAGAACAACGGCATGTCGGCATATCGCGAATCACAAGAGAGTAACATGCGCTGTACATTAAGATTATTATTACTGCTATTTGGAAATAGCAACATGATGTGATTGCCGGTATCCATTCCGTTGAGTGGTTTCGATCACGCGACCATCTGCGAACGAAGAAGACGTAATAACCGATAATACATCCCGAAAGCATACCTGGCGTTTGTTTTTCAGGACTTGATTTAGTTAAATTACGTGCGATGCCATATGCAGGCAGTGACATGATTTTGCATGTAACGAAATATAAAATGAGTAGCCCTTTAATTCATTTATTGACTGTGTTTCTTTCCAACAGCTACAAGCGTACGAATAAGCCGTGATAGAGATTTCACACTTGACATGATCAAAATCGGAAGTGAAAATAGCAACATTTCTGAAACTTCAATAGGTAACTGACGTTGCTAATGTCGTCAGTAAAAATGCAATATCCACTTGAATAAAAACAGAACGTAGAGGTTTCGCGAGTTTGAACCCGCACCCTTCGCGTGTAAGCAGACGTGATGACCACTGCACTACGAAACCTCTGGCCGCTGTGACAATTCGCAATTTCCGATTCATAAATACATAATACTCGCACGCAGTACATCCATTAAAATATGAAATGTCATTTTCCGCTGAAATCAAAAATGAACACATGTTTGTCGCTGTTGTAATTCAATGTTGTTTCGGTAATTTGAAGAACGTCAAGGACAGCGATTCTAGGCACTTCGTCTGTAAAGGCAGGCAAAAAAAAAAAAAATTGGTAAGGAGATGTCGTTTCGATCCGAAAAAAAATAAAAAATAATACAGCTACTACAAAACCGAACAACACCCAGGTTCTCAGCGAGTTTCGAACGAGCGACCTTCGCCCGTTCGGCAGGCGCTGTATCCACTATGCTAACAGAGGAGGCCTGGTTAGACAGTATCAATTTATGCACATGAACTACACAGACAAGCGATACGCCACGTAATGCGGACCTTTTAGTAAAAGTGACACAATTTTCATCTTAAATTAATTAATTGATTCCTATAAAATATCTAAGTGTAAGGTTTCGGCGAGTTTCGAACTCGCGACCTTCTGCGTGTAAAGAACAGACGTGATAACCACTACACCACGAAACCTTAACTGCCGGGGCAGACTAGCTAGGTTTAGATTAAATATGAAATATGCAATTGTGAAGAGTCTTATTTAACTTGCAATTAAATAGATATGAACAGAGACTTCGTTAAAAACATTGTGACTATTTTCAGAGACGCTTCTTCTCTTTAGCCTTCAGCGTAAGAAGACATCCGACACTGTAGTGACTACTTGACACATGACATACAGTAAAATCGGAAGAGAAAACTTTAACATGGGATAAAGGAAAACCTTCGTTACTTTTACTAGTTGCGTCGCATCTATGTAGCCTGTAAATATGAAATATTCATATTCACTGATATTGAACTACATTCTAGGCTTCAGTGACTTTCGAACTAGCGAAACTCTGTGTGAGCAGTAGATATAATAAGAAGCCTGACACAACGAAACCCGTTACCTACTCTAGACGATCGTCATATAGCATCGATAAATATAAATATACCTTAGGCAGTGCCTGCTTAAAACTGAAGTAGACTTGAAATTAATTCATTTACCGTTGTTGGCATCAAAACTATGCAGGTGACTGTTATTTTCAGATCAATTCAGTATCTTGAGTGACCTACGTAACAAGGATGATTTTTCGAGAAAAATTGTGGAAAAATCTAAACACTAGATAGGTAGCAAATTGTTTCAGAAGAAAAGGTTGCTTTAGATAGGTTTCGGCGAGTTTCGAACTCGCGGTCTTCTGCGTGTTAAGCAGACGCATAACCACTACACCACGAAACCAGACATACCTTTCCTGCCCGAATTTATGCAGATGACTAATATGGAAAATTGATACACATTTAACGTTTATAATGTAGAGAAGTTTTTAAATGTCCCCGTTTTATCATAAAGAAAAGCAAATGACTGTTATTTTTAAATGAGTTCATAGAACAACGGCATGTCGGCATATCGCGAATCACAAGAGAGTAACATGCGCCGTACATTAAGATTATTATTAGCCGCGTTGTTTGGAAATAAAGTAAATATGATGTGATTGCTGAAAATCGACCTCGTTGAGTGGGTCGGATCACGCGACCATCTGCGAACGAAGAAGACGTAATAACCGATAATACATCCCGAAAGCATACCTGGCGTTTGCTTTTCAGACTTGATTTAGTTAAATTACGTGCGACGCTAGTATGCAGGCAGGACATGATTTTGCATGTAACGAAATATAAACATAGCCCTTTAATTCATTTAGCTTGACTGTGTTTTCTTCAACAGCTACAAGCGTACGAATAGAGCCGTGATAGAGATTTCACACTTGACATGATCAAAATCGGAAGTGAAAATAGTAACATTTAAAACTTCAATAGGTAACTGACGTTGCGTTAATGTCGCCAAAAATGCATTATCCACTTGAATAAAAAACAGAACGTAGAGGTTTCGGCGAGTTTTCGAACTCGCGACCTTCTGCGTGTAAAGCAGACGTGATGACCACTGCACTACGAAACCTCTGGCCGCTGTGACAATTCGCAATTTCCGATTCATAAATACATAATACTCGCACGCAGTACATCCATTAAAATATGAAACGGCTTCATTTTCCGCTGAAATCAAAAATGAACACATGTTTGTCGCTGTTGTAATTCAATGCTGTTTCGTAATGGAAGAACGCTTCAAGGACAGCGATTCTAGGCACCTTGTCTGTAAAGGCAGGCAAAAAAAAAAAATTGGTGCGAGATGTCGTTTCGATCCGAAAAAAAAAATAAAAAAAATAATACAGCTACTACAAAACCGAACAAACACCCAGGTTTCAGCGAGTTTCGAACGAGCGACCTTTCGCCTGTTCGGCAGGCGCTGTATCCACTATGCTAACAGAGGAGGCCTGGTTAGACAGTATCAATTTATGCACATGAACTACACAGACAAGCGATACGCTTTCACACGTGTAATGCGGACCTTTTGGGGTAAAAGTGACACAATTTTCATCTTTAAATTAATTAATTGATTCCTATAAAATATCTAAGTGTAAGGTTTCGGCGAGTTTCGAACTCGCGACCTTCTGTGTAAAGTACAGACGTGATAACCACTACACCACGAAACCTAATCGCCGGGGCACTAGCTAGGTTTAGATTAAATATGAAATATGTAATTGTGAAGAGTCTTTATTTAACTTGCAATTAAATAGATATGAACAGAGACTTCGTTAAAAAAACACGGTGACTATTTTCAGAGACGCTTCTTCTTTAGCCTTCAGCGTAAGAAGACATCCGACACTGTAGTGACTACTTCTTGACACATGACATACAGTAAAATCGGAAGAGAAAACTTTAACATGGGATAAAGGGAAACCCTTCGTTACTTTTACTAGTTGCGTCGCATCTTATGTAGCCTTCCAAATATGAAATATTCATATTCACTGATATTGAACTACACATTCTAGGCTTCAGTGACTTTCGAACTAGCGAAACTCTGTGTGAGCAGCAGATATAATAAGAAGCCTGACACAACGAAACCTGTTACCTACTCTAGACGATCGTCATATAGCATCGATAAATATAAATATACCTTAGTGCCTGCTTAAAACTGAAGTAGACTTGAAATTAATTCATTCACCGTTGTTGGCATCAAAACTATGCAGGTGACTGTTATTTTCAGATCAATTCAGTATCTTGAGTGACCTACGCAACAAGGATGATTTTTCGAGAAAAAAATTGTGGAAAAATCTAAACACTAGATAGGTAGCAAATTGTTTGAAGAAAAGGTTGCTTTAGATAGGTTTCGGCGCAGTTTCGAACTCGCGGCCTTCTGCGTGTTAAGCAGACGGAGTAACCACTACACCACGAAACCAGACACATACCTTTCCCGGTGTCTGAATTTATGCAGATGACTAATATGGAAAATTGATACACATTTAACGTTTATAATGTAGACAGGCTTTTAAACGTCCCCGTTTTATCATAAAGAAAAGCAAATGACTGTTATTTTAAATGAGTTCATAGAACAACGGCATGTCGGCATATCGCGAATCACAAGAGAAGTAACATGCGCTGTACATTAAGATTATTATTAGCCGTTGTTTGGAAATAAAGTAAATATGATGTGATTGCTGAAAATCGACCTCGTTGAGTGGGTTTCGATCACGCGACCATCTGCGAACGAAGAAGACGTAATAACCGATAATACATCCCGAAAGCATACCTGGCGTTTGCTTTTCAGACTTGATTTAGTTAAATTACGTGCGACGCTAGTATGCAGGCAGGACATGATTTTGCATGTAACGAAATATAAACATAATAGCCCTTTAATTCATTTAGCTTGACTGTGTTTTCTTCAACAGCTGCAAGCGTACGAATAGAGCCGTGATAGAGATTTCACACTTAACCTTGATCTAAAATCGGAAGTGAAAATATTAACATTTCTTAAAACTTCCAATAGGTAAGCCTTTGACGTTGCGTTAATAATACATGATAAAAAATGCTATCCACTTGAATAAAAACAGAACGTAGAGGTTTCGATTCGAACTCGCGACCTTCTGCGTGTAAAAGCAAGGAGCGTGATGACCACTGCACTACGAAACCTCTGGCCGCTAATGACAATTCGCAATTTCCGATTCATAAATACATAATACTCGCACGCAGTACATCCATTAAAATATGAAACGGCTTCATTTTCCGCTGAAATCAAAAATGAACACATGTTTGTCGCTGTTGTAATTCAATGCTGTTTCGTAATGGAAGAACGCTTCAAGGACAGCGATTCTAGGCACCTTGTCTGTAAAGAAGCGAACAAAAAAAAAAAAAATTGGTGAGAGATGTCGTTTCGATCGAAAAAAAAAAATAAAAAAAAAAATAATACAGCTACTACAAAACCGAACAACACCCAGGTTTCAGCGAGTTTCGAACGACGACCTTTTCACTGTTCAACCTTGAGCGCTGTATCCACTATACTTACTAACAGAGGCTGATTCAGACAGTATGTTATGCACATGAACTACACAGACAAGCGATACGCTTTCACACGTGTAAAAATACGGATATAGTAAAAGTGACACAATTTTCATCTTTAAATTAATTAATTGATTCCTATAAAATATCCTGAGGTGTAAGGGTTGAGCGGTTTTGAACTCGCGACCTTCTCCGTGTGAAGCAGACGTGACAACCACTACACCACGAAACCCTTAATCGCCGGGGCAGACTAGCTAGGTTTAGATTAAATATGAAATATACGAAAGTGTGAAGAGTCTTATTTTAACTTGCAATTAAATAGATATGAACAGAGACTTCGTTAAACATTGTGACTATTTTCAGAGACGCTTCTTCTCTTTAGCCTTCAAAGCGTAAGAAAGACATCAAACACTGTGTGGCTAAGCACATTACATGACGCCTGATAAAATCGGAAGAGAAAACTTTAACATGGGATAAAGGAAACCTTCGTTACTTTTACTAGTTGCGTCGCATCTATGTAGCCTGTAAATATGATATTCATATTCATGATAAATGAACCATTCTGAGCTTCGTTGACTTTCGAACTGGCAGAGAGAGAGAGAGAGAGAGAGCTGTGTGAGCAGCAGATATAATAAGAAGCCTGACACAACGAAACCCGTTACCTACTCTAGACGATCGTCATATAGCATCGATAAATATAAATATACCTTAGGCAGTGCCTGCTTAAAACTGGTAGAGCAAATTCGAATTCATTTACCGTTGTTGGCATCGAAACTACCTTTGCAGGTGACTGTTATTTTCAGATCAATTCAGTATCTTGAGTGACCTACGCAACAAGGATGATTTTTCGAGAAAAAATTGTGGAAAAATCTAAACACTAGATAGGTAACAAATTGTTTCAGAAGAAAAGGTTGCTTTAGATAGGTTTCGGCGAGTTTCGAACTCGCGGCCTTCTGCGTGTTAAGCAGACGTGATAACCACTACACCACGAAACCAGACATACCTTTCCTGCCCGAATTTATGCAGATGACTAATATGGAAAATTGATACACATTTAACGTTTATAATGTAGACAGGCTTTTAAACGTCCCCGTTTTATCATAAAGAAAAGCAAATGACTGTTTTTCAATGAGTTCATAGAACAACGGCATGTCGGCATATCGCGAATCACAGAAGTAGCCTTCGCTGTACATTAAGATTAATGGCGTTGTTTGGAAATAAAGTAAATATGATGTGATTGCCGAAAGAATCGACCTCGTTGAGTGGTTTCGATCACGCGACCATCTGCGAACGAAGAAGACGTAATAACCGATAATACATCCCGAAAGCATACCTGGCGTTTGCTTTTCAGACTTGATTTAGTTAAATTACGTGCGACGCTAGTATGCAGGCAGGACGCGATTTTTGCATGTAACGAAATATAAACATAGCCCTTTAATTCATTTAGCTTGACTGTGTTTTCTTCAACAGCTACAAGCGTACGAATAGAGCCGTGATAGAGATTTCACACTTGACGCAGTCAAAATCGGAAGTGAAAATAGTAACATTTCTTAAAACTTCAATAGGTAACTGACGTTGCGTTAATGTCGCGGTAAAAAATGCATTATCACCGAATAAAAAACAGAACGTAGAGGTTTCGGCAGAGTTTCGAACTCGCGACCTTCTGCGTGTAAAGCAGACGTGATGACCACTGCTACGAAACCTCTGGCCGCTGTGACAATTCGCATTTGATTCATAAATACATAATACTCGCACGCAGTACATCCATTAAAATAAACAGCTTCATTTTCCGCTGAAATCAAAAATGAACACATGTTTGTCGCTGTTGTAATTCAATGCTGTTTCGTAATGGAAGAACGCTTCAAGGACAGCGATTCTAGGCACCTTGTCTGTAAAGGCAGGCAAAAAAAAAAAATTGGTGCGAGATGTCGTTTCGATCCGAAAAAAAAAATAAAAAAAATAATACAGCTACTACAAAACCGAACAACACCCAGGTTTCTTGAGTTTCGAACGAGCGACCTTTCGCCTGTTCGGCAGGCGCTGTATCCACTATGCTAACAGAGGGGAGGCCTGGTTAGACAGTATCAATTTATGCACATGAACTACACAGACAAGCGATACGCTTTCACACGTGTAATGCGGACCTTAGTAAAAGTGACACAATTTTCATCTTTAAATTAATTAATTGATTCCTATAAAATATCTAAGTGTAAGGTTTCAGCGAGTTTCGAACTCGCGACCTTCTACGTGTGAAGCAGACGTGATAACCACTACACTACAAAACCTTAATCGCCGGGGCAGACTAGCTAGGTTTAGATTAAATATGAAATATGCAATTGTGAAGAGTCTTATTTAACTTGCAATTAAATAGATATAGACGGGAACTTCGTTAAAAACATTGTGACTATTTTCAGAGACGCTTCTTCTCTTTAGCCTTCAGCGAAAGACATCCGACACTGTAGTGACTACTTGACACATGACATACAGTAAAATCGGAAGAGAAAACTTTAACATGGGATAAGGAAACCTTCGTTACTTTTACTAGTTGCGTCGCATCTATGTAGCCTGTAAATGTAAATATTCATATTCACTGATATTGAACTACATTCTAGGCTTCAGTGACTTTCGAACTAGCGAAACTCTGTGTGAGCAACAGTATAATAAGAAGCCTGACACAACGAAACCGTTACCTACTCTAGACGATCGTCATATAGCATCGATAAATATAAATATGCCTTAGGCAGTGCCTGCTTAAAACTGAAGTAGACTTGAAATTAATTCATTTACCGTTGTTGGCATCAAAACTATGCAGGTGACTGTTATTTTCTGATCAATTCAGTATCTTGAGTGACCTACGCAACAAGGATGATTTTTCGAGAAAAAAATTGTGGAAAAATCTAAACACTAGATAGGTAGCAAGTGTTTCAGAAGAAAAGGTTGCTTTAGATAGGTTTCGGCGAGTTTCGAACTCGCGGCCTTCTGCGTGTTAAGCAGACGTGATAACCACTACACCACGAAACCAGACATACCTTTCCTGCCCGAATTTATGCAGATGACTAATATGGAAAATTGATACACATTTAACGTTTATAATATAGACAGGCTTTTAAATGTCCCCGTTTTATCATAAAGAAAAGCAAATGACTGTTATTTTTAAATGAGTTCACATAAATAGTAGCATGTCGGCATATCATAGATCACAAAGGAAGTAACATAACAGCACATTAAGATTATTAGCCGTTGTTTGGAAATAAAGTAAATATGATGTGATTGCTGAAAATCGACCTCGTTGAGTGGGTTTCGATCACGCGACCATCTGCGAACGAAGAAGACGTAATAACCGATAGTAAAGCATACCTGGCGTTTGCTTTTTCAGACTTGATTTAGTTAAATTACGTGCGACGCTAGTATGCAAGCAGGACATGATTTTACGTAACGAAATATAAACCTTCTACAATTCATTTAACCATTTAATGTTTTCTTCAACGGCTAAAGCGTACGAATCGACCGTGATAGAGATTTCACACTTGACATGATCAAAATCGGAAGTGAAAATAGTAACGTTGACTTCAATAGGTAACTGACGTTGCGTTAATGTCGCCGGTAAAAATGCATTATCCACTTGAATAAAAACAAGTGAGGTTTCAGCGAGTTTCAAACTCGCGACCTTCAATAAAGCGAACAGCCACTGCACTACGGAAAATATCAGCCGCTGTAACCGTTCCGTTTCGATTCATAAATATAATACTCGCACATGATACATCCATTAAAATATGAAACGGCTTCATTTTCCGCTGAAATCAAAAATGAACACATGTTTGTCGCTATTTATGCAAATTCAGCGCCATTTTCGTAATGAGCACTGGACGGCAATTCTGACACCTTCTATCGCAAAGAGCGAGCAAAAAAAAATTGGTGCGAATCGTTTCGATCCGAAAAAACCGAAAAAATAATACGCTACTACAAGAGCGAACAACACCCGAGTTTCAGCGAGTTTCGAACAGGCGACCACTTCACCTGTTCGGCAGGCGCTATCGTCACTATGCCTAACAGGAAGCCTGTGGTTGAACAGCTATCAATTTATGCACATGAACTTCACAGACAAGCGATACGCTTTCACGTATAATGCGGACCTTAGTAAAAAAGTGACGCACAATTTTCATCTTTAATTAATTAATTGATTCCTATAAAATATCTAAGTGTAAGGTTTCGGCGAGTTTCGAACTCATGACGTAACAAATGTAAACCGGGCAATGATAACCACTACACCTGCAGGAAACCTTAATCGCCGGAGCAGACTAGCTAGGTTTAGATTAAATATGAAATATGCAATTGTGAAGAGTCTTCTTTAACTTGCAATTAGTAGATATGAACAGAGACTTCGTTAAAAACATTGTGACTATTTTCAGAGACGCTTCTTCTCTTTAGCCTTCAGCGTAAAGACATCCGACACTGTAGTGACTACAATACGAGCCATACAATACGTCGGAAGAAAACTTTAACATGGGATAAGGAAACCTTATTCTTTTACTAGTTGCGTCGCATCTATGTAGCCTGTAAATATGAAATATTCATATTCACTGATATTGAACTACATTCTAGGCTTCAGTGACTTTCAAACTAGCGAAACTCTGTGTAGACAGCAGATATAATAAGAAGCCTGACACAACGAAACCAATTACCTATAGACGATCGTCTATAGCATCGATAAATATAAATATACCTTAGGCAATTACTAAAACTGAAGTAGACTTGAAATTAATTCATTTACCGTTATTGGCATCAAAACTATGCAGTGGCTATTTTCAAGATCAATTCAGTATCTTGAGTGACCTACGCAACAAGGATGATTTTCGAAAAAAAATTGTGGAAAAATCAAACACTAGATAGGTAGCAAATTGTTTCCGGAAAGAAAGGTTGCTTTAGATAGGTTTCGGCAGGTTTCGAACTCGGCCTTCTGCGTGTTAAGCAGACGTGATAACCACTACACCACGAAACCAGACATGCCTTTCCTGCGAATTTATGCAGATGACTAATATGGAAAATTGATACACATTTAGCGTTTATAATGACAATTTTCAAATGCCGTTTATCATTAAGAAAAACAATGTTATTTTTAAATGAGTTCATAGAACAACGGCATGTCGGCATATCGCGAATCCCCAAAGTGCTCTGCGCTGTACATTAAGATTATTATTAGCCGTTGTTTGGAAATAAAGTAAATATGATGTAGTTGCTGAAAATCGACCTCGTTAAGTGGGTTTCGATCCCGCGACCATCTGCGAACGAAGAAGACGTAATAACCGATAATACATCCCGAAAGCATACCTGGCGTTTGCTTTTCAGACTTGATTTAGTTAAATTACGTGCGACGCTAGTATGCAGGCAGGACATGATTTTGCATGTAACGAAATGTAAACGCACGCCCTTTAATTCGCTTAGCTTGACTGTGTTTTCTTCAACGGCTACAAGCGTACGAATAAAAACCGTGATAAATTTCACGTGACATGATCAAAATCGGAAGTGAAAATAGTAACATTTCTTAAAACTTCAATAGGGTAACTGACGTTGCGTTAATGTCGCCGGTAAAATGCATTATCCGCCGGAATAAAAACAGGACAATGAGGTTTCGGCGAGTTTCAGCTCGCGACCTTCTGCGTGTAAAGCAGACGTGGTGACCGCCTGCTACGAAACCTCTGGCCGCTGTGACAATTCGCAATTTCCGATTCATAAATACATAATACTCTGCATAGTACGCATTAAATTCAGAAAATATGAAACGGCTTCATTTTTTGTGAGTAAAAATGAACATGTTGTCGCTGTTGTAATTCAATGCTGTTTCGTAATGGAAGAACGCTTCAAGGACAGCGATTCTGACATATGCTGTAAAACTGACAAAAAAAAATTGATTGCGGATGTCGTTTCGATCCGAAAAAAAAATAAAAAAATAATGCAGCTACTACAAAACCGAAAGCAACACCCAGGTTTCAGCGAGTTCGAACGAGCGACCTTTCGCCTGTTCGGCAGGCGCTGTATCCACTATGCTAACAGAGGAGGCCTGGTTAGACAGTATCGAATTTATGCATGAACTACACAGACAAACGTGCTACACGTGTAATGCGGACCTTAGTAAAAGTGACACAATTTTCATCTTTAAGTCAATTAATTGATTCCTATAAAATATCTAAGTGTAAGGTTTCGGCGAGTTTCGAACTCGCGACCTTCTGCGTGTGAAGCAGACGTGATAACCACCACACGAAACCTTAATCGCCGGGGCAGACTAGCTAGGTTTAGATTAAATATGAAATATGTGCGTGAAAAGTCACTTATTCTTGCAATTAAATAGATATGAACAGAGACTTCGTGTAAAAACATTGTGACTATTTTCAGAGACGCTTCTTCTCTTCCTTCAGCGTAAGAAGACATCCGACACTGTAGTGACTACTTGACACATGACATACAGTAAAATCGGAAGAAAACTTTAACATGGGATAAAGGGAAACCTTCGTTACTTTTACTAGTTGCGTCGCATCTATGTAGCCTGTAAATATGAAATATTCATATTCACTGATATTGAACTACATTCTGAGTTTCAGTGACTTTCAGGCCAACGAAACTCTGTGCGAGCAGCAGATATAATAAGAAGCCTGACACAACGAAACCCGTTACCTACTCTGAACGATCGTCATATAGCATCGATAAATATAAATATACCTGGCAGTGCCTGCTTAAAACTGAAGTAGACTTGATATCAATTGTTTACCGTTGTTGGCATCAAAACTCTGCAGGTGACTGTTGAATCGGTCAGTATCTTGGTGAAACCTACGCAGCAGGATGATTTTTTCGAGAAAAAAATTGTGGAAAAATCTAAACACTAGATAGTGGAGATTGTTTCGAAAGAAAAAGGTGCTTTAGATAGGTTTCGGCAGTTTCGAACTCGCGGCCTTCTGCGTGTTAAGCAGACGTGATAACCACTACACCACGCAGCCAGACATACCACTATGTTGAATTTATGCAGATGACTAATATGGAAAATTGATACACATTTAACGTTTATAATGTAGACAGGCTTTTAAATGTCCCCGTTTTATCATAAAGAAAAGCAAATGACTGTTATTTTTAAATGAGTTCATAGAACAACGGCATGTCGGCATATCGCGAATCACAAGAGTAACATGCGCTGTACATTAAGATTATTATTAGCCGTTGTTTGGAAATAAAGTAAATGTGATGTGATTGCACGAAAATCGACCTCGTTGAATGGGTTTCGATCACGCGACCATCTGCGAACGAAGAAGACGTAATAACCGATAATACATCCCGAAAGCATACCTGGCGTTTGCTTTTCAGACTTGATTTAGTTAAATTACGTGCGACGCTAGTATGCAGGCAGGACATGATTTTGCATGTAACGAAATATAAACATAGCCCTTTAATTCATTTAGCTTGACTGTGTTTTCTTCAACAGCTACAAGCGTACGAATAGAGCCGTGATAGAGATTTCACACTTGACATGATCAAAATCGGAAGTGAAAATAGTAACATTTCTTAAAACTTCAATAGGTAACTGACGTTGCGTTAATGTCGCCGGTAAAAATGCATTATCCACTTGAATAAAAACAGAACGTAGAGGTTTCGGCGAGTTTCGAACTCGCGACCTTCTGCGTGTAAAGCAGACGTGATGACCACTGCACTACGAAACCTCTGGCCGCTGTGACAATTCGCAATTTCCGATTCATAAATACATAATACTCGCACGCAGTACATCCATTAAAATATGAAACGGCTTCATTTTCCGCTGAAATCAAAAATGAACACATGTTTGTCGCTGTTGTAATTCAATGCTGTTTCGTAATGGAAGAACGCTTCAAGGACAGCGATTCTAGGCACCTTGTCTGTAAAGGCAGGCAAAAAAAAAAAAATTGGTGCGAGATGTCGTTTCGATCCGAAAAAAAAAAATAAAAAAAATAATACAGCTACTAGAAAACCGAACAACACCCAGGTTTCAGCGAGTTTCGAACGAGCGACCTTTCGCCTGTTCGGCAGGCGCTGTATCCACTATGCTAACAGAGGAGGCCTGGTTAGACAGTATCAATTTATGCACATGAACTACACAGACAAGCGATACGCTTTCACACGTGTAATGCGGACCTTAGTAAAAGTGACACAATTTTCATCTTTAAATTAATTAATTGATTCCTATAAGATATCTAAGTGTAAGGTTTCGGCGAGTTTCGAACTCGCGACCTTCTGCGTGTGAAGCAGACGTGATAACCACTACACCACGAAACCTTAATCGCCGGGGCAGACTAGCTAGGTTTTGATTAAATATGAAATATGCAATTGTGAAAAGTCTTATTTAACTTGCAATTAAATAGATATGAACGAAGACGTTAAAAACATTGTGACTATTTTCAGAGACGCTTCTTCTCTTTAGCCTTCAGCGTAAGAAGACATCCGACACTGTAGTGACCATGACACATGACATACAGTAAATCGGAAGAAGAAAACTTTAACATGGGATAAAGGGAAACCTTCGTTACTTTTTTCTCATTTAATTATCTATGTAGCCTGTAAATATGAAATATTCATGTTATTCACTGATATTGAACTATTAGGCTTCAGTGACTTTCGAACTATCATGAAAAT
This sequence comes from Ascarosepion bandense, assembly GCA_037127315.1. Lineage (NCBI taxonomy): Eukaryota > Metazoa > Mollusca > Cephalopoda > Sepiida > Sepiidae > Ascarosepion > Ascarosepion bandense. Next base: position 85,705 of record JBBBDQ010000442.1, read on the forward strand.
GTGTGAGCAGCAGATATAATAAGAAGCCTGACACAACGAAACCCGTTACCTATAGTTGGTATATATAGCATCGATAAATATAAATATACCTTGAGCGGTATCTTAAAACTGAAGTAGACTTAGAAATTAATTCATTTACCGTTGTTGGCATCAAAACTATGCGGTGACTATTGTTTCAGATCAATTCAGTATCCTTGAGTGACCTACAATAAGGATGATTTTTCGAGAAAAAAATTGTGGAAAAATCTAAACACTAGATAGGTAGCAAATTGTTTCAGAAGAAAAGGTTGCTTTAGATAGGTTTCGGCGAAGTTCGAACTCGCGGCCTTCTGCGTGTTAAGCAGACGTGATAACCACTACACCACGAAACCAGACATACCTTTCCTGCCCGAATTTATGCAGATGACTAATATGGAAAATTGATACACATTTAACGTTTATAATGTAGACAGGCTTTTAAATGTCCCCGTTTTATCATAAAGAAAAGCAAATGACTGTTATTTTTAAATGAGTTCTGAACAACGGCATGTCGACATATCGCGAATCACAAGGGAAGTAACGCGCTGTACATTAAGATCAATGTGAATTGTTTGGAAATAAAGTAAATATGATGTGATTGCTGAAAATCGACCTCGTTGAGTGGGTTTCGATCACGCGACCATCTGCGAACGAAGAAGACGTAATAACCAAATATTCATCGAAAAGCATACCCAGCGTTTGCTTTTCAGACTGATTTATGATTAAATTACGTGCGACGCTAGTATGCAGGCAGGACATGATTTTGCATGTAGCAATATAAACATAGCCCTTTAATTCATTTGAAAAACGGCTGTGTTTTCTTCAACAGCTACAAGCGTACGAATGAAGCCGTGATAGAGATTTCACCTTGACATGATCGCCCGTCGGAAGTAGAAAAATAGTAACGTTATTAAAACTTCAATAGGTAACTGACGTTGCGTTAATGTCGCCGGTAAAAATGCATTATCCACTTGAATAAAAACAGAACGTGAGGTTTCGGCGAGTTTCGAACTCGTGACGCCTTCTGGCGTCAAGAAGCAGACGTGATGACCACTGCATTAAAGAACACTCTGGCCGCTGCAAACCGTTCAATTTCCGATTCATAAATACATAATACTCGCACGCAGTACATCCATTGAAATATGAAACGGCTTCATTTTCCGCTGAAATCAAAAATGAACACATGTTTGTCGCTGTTGTAATTCAATGCTGTTCGTAATGGAAGAACGCTTCAAGGACAGCGATTCTAAGCACCTTGTCTGTAAAGGCAGGCAAAAAAAAAAAAAAATTGGTGCGAGATGTCGTTTCGATCCGAAAAAAAAAAAAAAAAATAAAAAAAATAATACAGCTACTAGAAAACCGAACAACACCCAGGTTTCAGCGAGTTTCGAACAGGCGACCTTTCGCCTGTTCGGCAGGCGCTGTATCCACTATGCTAACAGAGGAGGCCTGGTTAGACAGTATCAATTTATGCACATGAACTACACAGACAAGCGATACGCTTTCACACGTGTAATGCGGACCTTAGTAAAAGTGACACAATTTTCATCTTTAAATTAATTAATTGATTCCTATAAGATATCTAAGTGGGGAAGGTTTCGGCGAGTTTGAACTCGCGACCTTCTGCGGGGTGAAGCAGACGTGATAACCACTACACCACGAAACCTTAATCGCCGGGGCAGACCAGCTAGGTTTAGATTAAATATGAAATATGCAATTGTGAAGAGTCTTATTTAACTTGCAATTAAATAGATAAGGAAACAGAGACTTCGTTAAAAACATTGTGACTATTTTCAGAGACGCTTCTTCTCTTCTAGCTTCAGCGTAAGAAGACATCCGACACTGTAGTGACTACTTGACATGACATACAGTAAAATCGGAAGAGAAAACTCTTTAACATGGGATAAAGGAACCTTCGTTACTTTTACTAGTTGCGTCGCATCTATGTAGCCTGTAAATATGAAATATTCATATTCATCGATATTGAACTACATTCTAGGCTTCAGTGACTTTCGAACTTGCGAAACTCTGTGTGAGCAGCAGATATAATAAGAAGCCTGACACAACGAAACCCGTTACCTACTCTAGACGATCGTCATATAGCATCGATAAATATAAATATACCTAGGCAGTGCCTGCTTAAAACTGAAGTAGACTTGAAATTAATTCATTTACCGTTGTTGGCATCAAAACTTATGCAGGTGACTGTTATTTTCAGATCAATTCAGATCTTTGAGTGGATTCTGATGCAAACAAGGATGATTGAGAAAAAAAAAATTGTGGAAAAATCTAAACACTAGATAGGTAGCAAATTGTTTCAGAAGAAAAGGTTGCTTTAGATAGGTTTCGGCGAGTTTCGAACTCGCGGCTCCCCTGCGTGTTACAGACGATAACCACCACCACGAAACCAGACATACCTTTCCCGTTCGAATTTATGTAGATGGGACTACAGAAAATTGATACACATTTAACGTTTATAATGTAGACAGGCTTTTAAATGTCCCTGTTTTATCATAAAGAAAAGCAAATGACTGTTATTTTTAAATGAGTCTGGAACAACGGCATGTCGGCATATCGCGAATCACAAGAGAGTAACATGCGCTGTACATTAAGATTATTATTAGCCGTTGTTTGGAAATAAAGTAAATATGATGTGATTGCTGAAAATCGACCTCGTTGAGTGGGTTTAATCACGCGACCATCTGGTGAACGAAGAAGACGTAATAACCGATAATACATCCCGAAAGCATACCTGGCGCTCTTGTTTTCAGACTTGATTTAGTTAAATTACGTGCGACGCTAGTATGCAGGCAGGACATGATTTTGCATGTAACGAAAATATAACATAGCCCTTTAATTCATTTAGCTTGACTGTGTTTTCTTCAACAAAGCTACAAGCGTACAACAGAGCCAGGACAGAGACTTTGGCCACTTGACATGATCAAAAAATCGGAAGTGAAAAGAAAATACTTAAAACTTCACGGTAACTGACGTTGCGTTAATGTCGCCGTGGTAAAAATGCATTATCCACTTGAATAAAAAACAGAACGTAGAGGTTTCGGCGAGTTTTTCGAACTCGCGACCTTCTGCGTGTAAAGCAGACGTGATGACCACTGCACTACGAAACCTCTGGCCGCTGTGACAATTCGTACTCTGATTCATAAATATAATACTCGCACGCAGTACATCCATTAAAATATGAAACGGCTTCATTTTCCGCTGAAATCAAAAATGAAATACATGTTTGTCGCTGTTGTAATTCAATGCTGTTTCTGTAATGGAAGAACGCTTCAAGGACAGCGATTCTAGGCACTTGTTCAAAGGCAGGCAAAAAAAAAAAAAAATTGGTGCGAGATGTCGTTTCGATCCGAAAAAAAAAATAAAAAAATAATAATAGCTACTACAAACCGAACAACACCCAGGTTTCAGCGCGAGTTTCGAACGAGCGACCTTTCGCCTGTTCGGTGGCGCTGTATCCACTATGCTAACAGAGGAGGCCTGGTTAGACAGTACTCACTTGCGCATGAATCATACAGACAAGCGATACGCTTTCACACGTGTAATGCGGACTTTAGTAAAAGTACAATTTTCATCTTTAAATTAATTAATCGATTCCTATAAAATAGTCATGCAGGTTTCGGCGAGTTTCTTGAACTCATGACCTCTATGTGTGGGGTTAGACGTGATAACCACTACACCACGAAACCTTAATCGCCGGGGCAGACTAGCTAGTTTAGATTAAATATGAAATATGCAATTTAGAAGAGTCTTATTTAACTTGTACTAACAGATATGAACAGAGACTGCTAAAAGACAGACTATTTTCAGAGACGCTTTCTTCTCTTTAGCCTTCAGCGTAAGAAGACATCCGACACTGTAGTGACTACTTGACACATGACATACAGTAAAATCGGAAGAGAAAACTAACATGGGATAAAGGGAAACCTTCGTTACTTTTACTAGCGCCGCATCTATGTAGCCTGTAAATATGAAATATTCATATTCACTGATATTGAACTACATTCTAGGCTTCAGTGACTTTCGAACTAGCGAAACTCTGTGAGCAGCAGATATAATAAGAAGCTCTGACACAACGAAACCTGTTACCTACTCTAGACGATCGTCATATAGCATCGATAAATATAAATATACCTTAGGCAGTGCCTGCTTTTAAACTGAAGTAGACTTGAAATTAATTCATTTACCGTTGTTGGCATCAAAACTATGCAGGTGACTGTTATTTTCAGATCACCCAGTATCTTGAGTGACCTTACGCAACAAGGATGATTTTTCGAGAAAAAAATTGTGGAAAAATCTAAACACTTAGATAGGTAAAGTAAATTGTTTCAGAAGAAAAGGTTGCTTTAGATAGGTTTCGGCGAGTTTCGAACTCGCGGCCTTCTGCGTGTTAAGCAGACGTGATAACCACTACACCACGAAACCAGACATACCTTCTGCCCGAATTTATGCAGATGACTAATATGGAAAATTGATACACATTTAACGTTTATAATGTAGACAGGCTTTTTAAATGTCCCTGCTTTATCATAAAGAAAAGCAAATGACTGTTATTTTTAAATGAGTTCATAGAACAACGGCATGTCGGCATATCGCGAATCACAAGAGTAACATGCGCTGTACATTAAGATTATTATTAGCCGTTGTTTGGAAATAAAGTAAATATGATGTGATTGCTGAAAAATCGACCTCGTTGAGCGGTTTCGATCACGCGACCATCTGCGAACGAAGAAGACGTAATAAGCGATAATACATCCCGAAAGCATACTCAAGTTTTGCTTTTCAGACTTGATTTAGTTAAATTACGTGCGACGGTATGCAGGCAGGACATGATTTTGCATGTAACAAATATAAAACATAGCCCCCTTTAATTCATTTAGCTTGACTGTGTTTTCTTCAACAGCTACAAGCGTACGAATAGAGCCGTGATAGAGATTTCACATTGACATGATCAAAATCGGAAGTGGAAAATAGTAACATTTCTTAAAATCAATAGGTAACTGACGTTGTGTTACTGTTTGTGAAAAATGCATTATCCAATTTGAATAAAACAGAACGTAGAGGTTTCGGCGAGTTTCGAACTCGCGACCTTGTGTAAAGCAGATTTACAGACCACTGCACTACGAAACCTCTGGCCGCTGTGATAATTCGCAATTTCCGATTCATAAATACATAATACTCGCACGCAGCAATATCCATTTCAATATGAAACTATTTCATTTTTCCGCTGGAATCAAAAATGAACACATGTTTGTCGCTGTTGTAATTCAATGTTGCTTGCAATGGAAGAACGCTTCAAGGACAGCGATTCTAGGCACTCGGTTCGTAAAGGCAGGCAAAAAAATTGTGCGAGATGTCGTTTCGATCCGAAAAAAAAAATAAAAAAAAAATAATACAGCTACTACAAAATCCGAACAACACCCAGGTTTCAGCGAGTTTCGAACGAGCGACCTTTCGCCTGTTCGGCAGGCGCTGCATCCACTATGCTAACAGAGGAGGTCGGCTAGACAGTATCAATTTATGCACATGAACTTACACAGACAAGCGATACGCTACACGGGTGGTATTGGACCTGGTAAAAGCGACACAATTTTCATCTTTAAATTAATTAATTGATTCCTATAAAATATCTATGTAAGGTTTCGGCGAGTTTCGAACTCGCGACCTTCTGCGTGTGAAGCAGACGTGATAACTATCACACCACGAAACCTTAATCGCTCTTGGGCAGACTAGCTAGGCTTAGATTAAATATGAAATATGCAATTGTGAAGAGTCTTATTTAACTTGCAATTAAATAGATATGAACAGAGACTTCGTTAAAAACATTGTGATCATTTTCAGAGACGCTTTTTCTCTTTAGTCTTCAGCGTAAGAAGACATCCGACACTGTAGTGACTACTTGGCCACATGACATACAGTAAAATCGGAAGAGGAAAACTTTAACATGGGATAAAGGGAACTTTCAGTATTTTTACTAGTTGCGTCGCATCTATGTAGCTCGTAAATATTCATATTCATATTCACTGATATTACGCAACCACATTCTAGGTTTCAGTGACTTTGAACTAGCGAAAACTCTGTGTGAGCAGCAGATATAATAAGAAGCCTGACACAACGAAACCCGTTACCTATTCTAGACGATCGTCATATAGCATCGATAAATATAAATATACCTTTAGGCAGTGCCTGCTTAAAACTGAAGTAGACTTGAAAATTAATTCATTTACCGTTGTTGGCATCAAACTATGGAGACTGTTATTTTCAGATCAATTCAGTATCTTGAGTGACCTACGCAACAAGGATGATTTTTCGAGAAAAATTAGAAAAATCTAAACACTAGATAGGTAGCAAATTGTTTCAGAAGGTTAAAAAGGTTGCTTTAGACAGGTTTCGGCGAGTTTCCGAACTCGCGGCCTTCTGCGTGTTAAGCAGACGTGATAACCACTACACCACGAATCCAGACATACCTTTCCTGCCCGAATTTATGCAGATGACTAATATGGAAAATTGATACACATTTAACGTTTATAATGTAGACAGGCTTTTAAATGTCCCTGTTAAAGAAACGCAAATGACTGTTATTTTTAAATGAGTTCATAGAACAACGGCATGTCGGCATATAGCGAATCACAAGAGGGTAACATGCGCTGTACATTAAGATTATTATTAGCCGTTGTTTGGAAATAAAGTAAATATGCTGTGATTGCTGAAAATCGACCTCGTTGAGCGGGTTTCAATCACGCGACCATCTGCGAACGAAGAAGACGTAATAACCGATAATACATCCCGAAAGCATACCTGGCGTTTGCTTTTCAGACTTGATTTAGTTAAATTACGTGCGACGCTAGTATGCAGGCAGGACATGATTTTGCATGGAACGAAATATAAACATACCCCTTTAATTCATTTAGCTTTACTGTGTTTTCTTCAACAGCTACAAGCGTACGAATAGAGCCGTGATAGAGATTTCACACTTGACATGATCAAAATCGGAAGTGAAAATAGTAACATTTCTTAAAACTTCAATAGGTAACTGACGTTGCGTTAATGTCGCCGGTAAAAATGCATTATCCACTTGAATAAAAACAGAACGTATAGGTTTCGGCGAGTTTCGAACTCGCGACCTTCTGCGTGTAAAGCAGACGTGATGACCACTACACTACGAAACCTCTGGCCGCTGTGACAATTCGCAATTTCCGATTCATAAATACATAATACTCGCACGCAGTACATCCATTAAAATATGAAACGGCTTCATTTTCCGCTGAAATCAAAAATGAACACATGTTTGTCGCTGTTGTAATTCAATGCTGTTTCGTAATGGAAGAACGCTTCAAGGACAGCGATTCTAGGCACCTTGTCTGTAAAGGCAGGCAAAAAAAAAAAATTGGTGCGAGATGTCGTTTCGATCCGAAAAAAAAAATAAAAAAAATAATACAGCTACTACAAAACCGAACAACACCCAGGTTTCAGCGAGTTTCGAACGAGCGACCTTTCGCCTGTTCGGCAGGCGCTGTATCCACTATGCTAACAGAGGAGGCCTGGTTAGACAGTATCAATTTATGCACATGAACTACACAGACAAGCGATACGCTTTCACACGTGTAATGCGGACCTTAGTAAAAGTGACACAATTTTCATCTTTAAATCAATTAATTGATTCCTATAAAATATCTAAGTGTAAGGTTTCGGCGAGTTTCGAACTCGCGACCTTCTGCGTGTGAAGCAGACGTGATAACCACTACACCACGAAACCTTAATCGCCGGGGCAGACTAGCTAGGTTTAGATTAAATATGAAATATGCAATTGTGAAGAGTCTTATTTAACTTGCAATTAAATAGATATGAACAGAGACTTCGTTAAAAACATTGTGACTATTTTCAGAGACGCTTCTTCTCTTTAGCCTTCAGCGTAAGAAGACATCCGACACTGAAGTGACTACTTGACACATGACATACAGTAAAATCGGAAGAGAAAACTTTAACATGGGATAAAGGGAAACCTTCGTTACTTTTACTAGTTGCGTCGCATCTATGTAGCCTGTAAATATGAAATATTCATATTCACTGATATTGAACTACATTCTAGGCTTCAGTGACTTTCGAACTAGCGAAACTCTGTGTGAGCAGCAGATATAATAAGAAGCCTGACACAACGAAACCCGTTACCTACTCTAGACGATCGTCATATAGCATCGATAAATATAAATATACCTTAGGCAGTGCCTGCTTAAAACTGAAGTAGACTTGAAATTAATTCATTTACCGTTGTTGGCATCAAAACTATGCAGGTGACTGTTATTTTCAGATCAATTCAGTATCTTGAGTGACCTACGCAACAAGGATGATTTTTCGAGAAAAAAATTGTGGAAAAATCTAAACACTAGATAGGTAGCAAATTGTTTCAGAAGAAAAGTTTGCTTTAGATAGGTTTCGGCGAGTTTCGAAATCGCGGCCTTCTGCGTGTTAAGCAGACGTGATAACCACTACACCACGAAACCAGACATACCTTTCCTGCCCGAATTTATGCAGATGACTAATATGGAAAATTGATACACATTTAACGTTTATAATGTAGACAGGCTTTTAAATGTCCCTGTTTTATCATAAAGAAAAGCAAATGACTGTTATTTTTAAATAAGTTCATAGAACAACGGCATGTCGGCATATAGCGAATCACAAAAGAGGGTAACATGCGCTGTACATTAAGATTATTATTAGCCGTTGTTTGGAAATAAAGTAAGCCTGCTGTGATTGCTGAAAATCGACCTCGTTGAGCGGGTTTCGATCACGCGACCATCTGCGAACGAAGAAGACGTAATAACCGATAATACATCCCGAAAGCATACCTGGCGTTTGCTTTTCAGACTTGATTTAGTTAAATTACGTGCGACGCTAGTATGCAGGCAGGACATGATTTTGCATGTAACGAAATATAAACATAGCCCTTTAATTCATTTAGCTTGACTGTGTTTTCTTCAACAGCTACAAGCGTACGAATAGAGCCGTGATAGAGATTTCACATGACATGATCAAAATCGGAAGTGAAAATAGTAACATTTCTTAAAACTACAATAGGTAACTGACGTTGCGTTAATGTCGCCGGTAAAAAATGCATTATCCACTTGAATAAAAACAGAACGTAGAGGTTTCGGCGAGTTTCGAACTCGCGACCTTCTGCGTGTAAAGCAGACGTGATGACCACTGCACTACGAAACCTCTGGCCGCTGTGACAATTCGCAATTTCCGATTCATAAATACATAATACTCGCACGCAGTACATCCATTAAAATATGAAACGGCTTCATTTTCCGCTGAAATCAAAAATGAACACATGTTTGTCGCTGTTGTAATTCAATGCTGTTTCGTAATGGAAGAACGCTTCAAGGACAGCAATTCTAGGCACCTTGTCTGTAAGAGCAGGCAAAAAAAAAAAAATTGGTGCGAGATGTCGTTTCGATCCGAAAAAAAAAATAAAAAAAATAATACAGCTACTACAAAACCGAACAACACCCAGGTTTCAGCGAGTTTCGAACGAGCGACCTTTCGCCTGTTCGGCAGGCGCTGTATCCACTATGCTAACAGAGGAGGCCTGGTTGGAGCGAGTATCAATTTATGCACGCGAACTACACAGACAAGCGATACGCTTTCACGTGTAAATACGGACCTTAGTAAAAGTGACACAATTTTCATCTTTAAATTAATTAATTGATTCCTATAAAATATCTAAGTGTAAGGTTTCGGCGAGTTTCGAACTCGCGACCTTCTGCGTGTGAAGCAGACGTGATAACCACTACACCACGAAACCTTAATCGCCGGGGCAGACTAGCTAGGTTTAGATTAAATATGAAATATGCAATTGTGAAGAGTCTTATTTAACTTGCAATTAAATAGATATGAACAGAGACTTCGTTAAAAACATTGTGACTATTTTTCAGGAGCGCTTCTTCTCTTTAGTCTTCAGCGTAAGAAGACATCCGACACTGTAGTGACTACTTGACACATGACATACAGTAAAATCGGAAGAGAAAACTTTAACATGGGATAAAGGGAAACCTTCGTTACTTTTACTAGTTGCGTCGCATCTATGTAGCCTGTAAATATTCATATTCATATTCACTGATATTGAACTACATTCTAGGTTTCAGTGACTTTTGAACTAGCGAAACTCTGTGTGAGCAGCAGATATAATAAGAAGCCTGACACAACGAAACCCGTTACCTATTCTAGACGATCGTCATATAGCATCGATAAATATAAATATACCTTAGGCAGTGCCTGCTTAAAACTTGATAGACTTGAAATTAATTCATTTACCGTTGTTGGCATCAAAACTATGCAGGTGACTGTTATTTTCAGATCAATTCAGTATCTTGAGTAACCTACGCAACAAGGATGATTTTCGAGAAAAAAATTGTGGAAAAATCTAAACACTGAATAGGTAGCAAATTGTTTCAGAAGAAAAGGTTGCTTTAGACAGGTTTTCGGCGAGTTTCGAACTCGCGGCCTTCTACGTGTTAAGCAGACGTGATAACCACTACCACGAATCCAGACATACCTTTCCTGCCCGAATTTATGCAGATGACTAATATGGAAAATTGATACACATTTAACGTTTATAATGTAGACAGGCTTTTAAATGTCCTGTTAAAGAAAAGCAAATGACTGTTATTTTAAATGAGTTCATAGAACAACGGCATGTCGGCATATAGCGAATCACAAGAGGGTAACATGCGCTGTACATTAAGATTATTATTAGCCGTTGTTTGGAAATAAAGTAAATATGCTGTGATTGCTGAAAATCGACCTCGTTGAGCGGGTTTCAATCACGCGACCATCTGCGAACGAAGAAGACGTAATAACCGATAATACATCCCGAAAGCATACCTGGCGTTTGCTTTTCAGACTTGATTTAGTTAAATTACGTGCGACGCTAGTATGCAGGCAGGACATGATTTTGCATGGAACGAAATATAAACATACCCCTTTAATTCATTTAGCTTTACTGTGTTTTCTTCAACAGCTACAAGCGTACGAATAGAGCCGTGATAGAGATTTCACACTTGACATGATCAAAATCGGAAGTGAAAATAGTAACATTTCTTAAAACTTCAATAGGTAACTGACGTTGCGTTAATGTCGCCGGTAAAAATGCATTATCCACTTGAATAAAAACAGAACGTATAGGTTTCGGCGAGTTTCGAACTCGCGACCTTCTGCGTGTAAAGCAGACGTGATGACCACTACACTACGAAACCTCTGGCCGCTGTGACAATTCGCAATTTCCGATTCATAAATACATAATACTCGCACGCAGTACATCCATTAAAATATGAAACGGCTTCATTTTCCGCTGAAATCAAAAATGAACACATGTTTGTCGCTGTTGTAATTCAATGCTGTTTCGTAATGGAAGAACGCTTCAAGGACAGCGATTCTAGGCACCTTGTCTGTAAAGGCAGGCAAAAAAAAAAAATTGGTGCGAGATGTCGTTTCGATCCGAAAAAAAAAAATAAAAAAAATAATACAGCTACTACAAAACCGAACAACACCCAGGTTTCAGCGAGTTTCGAACGAGCGACCTTTCGCCTGTTCGGCAGGCGCTGTATCCACTATGCTAACAGAGGAGGCCTGGTTAGACAGTATCAATTTATGCACATGAACTACACAGACAAGCGATACGCTTTCACACGTGTAATGCGGACCTTAGTAAAAGTGACACAATTTTCATCTTTAAATCAATTAATTGATTCCTATAAAATATCTAAGTGTAAGGTTTCGGCGAGTTTCGAACTCGCGACCTTCTGCGTGTGAAGCAGACGTGATAACCACTACACCACGAAACCTTAATCGCCGGGGCAGACTAGCTAGGTTTAGATTAAATATGAAATATGCAATTGTGAAGAGTCTTATTTAACTTGCAATTAAATAGATATGAACAGAGACTTCGTTAAAAACATTGTGACTATTTTCAGAGACGCTTCTTCTCTTTAGCCTTCAGCGTAAGAAGACATCCGACACTGAAGTGACTACTTGACACATGACATACAGTAAAATCGGAAGAGAAAACTTTAACATGGGATAAAGGGAAACCTTCGTTACTTTTACTAGTTGCGTCGCATCTATGTAGCCTGTAAATATGAAATATTCATATTCACTGATATTGAACTACATTCTAGGCTTCAGTGACTTTCGAACTAGCGAAACTCTGTGTGAGCAGCAGATATAATAAGAAGCCTGACACAACGAAACCCGTTACCTACTCTAGACGATCGTCATATAGCATCGATAAATATAAATATACCTTAGGCAGTGCCTGCTTAAAACTGAAGTAGACTTGAAATTAATTCATTTACCGTTGTTGGCATCAAAACTATGCAGGTGACTGTTATTTTCAGATCAATTCAGTATCTTGAGTGACCTACGCAACAAGGATGATTTTTCGAGAAAAAAATTGTGGAAAAATCTAAACAATAGATAGGTAGCAAATTGTTTCAGAAGAAAAGTTTGCTTTAGATAGGTTTCGGCGAGTTTCGAAATCGCGGCCTTCTGCGTGTTAAGCAGACGTGATAACCACTACACCACGAAACCAGACATACCTTTCCTGCCCGAATTTATGCAGATGACTAATATGGAAAATTGATACACATTTAACGTTTATAATGTAGACAGGCTTTTAAATGTCCCTGTTTTATCATAAAGAAAAGCAAATGACTGTTATTTTTAAATAAGTTCATAGAACAACGGCATGTCGGCATATAGCGAATCACAAGAGGGTAACATGCGCTGTACATTAAGATTATTATTAGCCGTTGTTTGGAAATAAAGTAAATATGCTGTGATTGCTGAAAATCGACCTCGTTGAGCGGGTTTCGATCACGCGACCATCTGCGAACGAAGAAGACGTAATAACCGATAATACATCCCGAAAGCATACCTGGCGTTTGCTTTTCAGACTTGATTTAGTTAAATTACGTGCGACGCTAGTATGCAGGCAGGACATGATTTTGCATGGAACGAAATATAAACATAGCCCTTTAATTCATTTAGCTTTACTGTGTTTTCTTCAACAGCCTTAAGCGTACGAAAAGAGCCGTGATAGAGATTTCACACTTGACATGATCAAAATCGGAAGTGAAAATAGTAACATTTCTTAAAACTTCAATAGGTAACTGACGTTGCGTTAATGTCGCCGGTAAAAATGCATTATCCACTTGAATAAAAGGAACATATAGGTTTCAGCGAGTTTCGAATTCGCGACCTTCTGCGTCTGAAGCAGACGTAATAACCGATAATACATCCCAAAAGCATACTTGGCGTTTGCTTTTCAGACTTGATTTAGTTTGATTATGTTTACTTTACTGTGTTTTCTTCAACAGCTATAAGCGTACGAAAAGAGTCCTGGAATGTACCTCCAATCAATCTTTAGGTACCTAAATTTAAAATGAAAATTTAAAATAAATGTTCTATCTTCAAGCTTTAAAATTAAGTCTCTTTGAAAGCCAAGGGATTAAACTTAGTAATTCCAGTAATCAAAATACACTGGTGTTTTTTAATCTGAAATTATATCGATTGGAATCCGAAAGTTTTCGAAAAAAAAAATTTTAATTTTTCGCCATTTTTTGAAATTTTTGATTGATCGACACATTACGTAAACAGTAGCCAACTTTCTGTTTAAAAAATATTGAAAAAATAAAACATACATCGCAGACACGTTTTTAATGTCAAGTGTTTAAATTGAAACTTACATTAATCTGATTTCACACAATAGTAATTCCTTACTTTATGAAATTTAAGACAGAAACCTTATCTTAAATACAGTAGTCCTGTCATCAACATAATACGAGGTGACGATTGATTGAATCCTGTATTGGAAAGAAAGGTTAATTCTCGGTTTAAAAAATCTTGCAAAAATGAAATATGCATCTATGACACGTTAATTTAAGAGAATTCGCAGATGTTGGTTGGTTACTTGTTTTGTTTTTACGGTGGGTCATTTATTGCCAACTCAATTTTATTTATTTATTGGTGGTAATACCATTTCCCTTCAACAATTTATTGTTGTTTTTATATAAGTTTTGTGTCTAGTAATACTTTTTCTTTTTCGAGTACCAAGATTCATTAGGATTTGTTTTTTAAGGGCTTGGTCCCCAAGTCCTACCTTTGTTATTTAACCCATAACTGGTACCAGCGCTTAAGTGAATGCAGGGTATTCAACTGGAATTCGAACTCGGCTCAAAAATTTCTCTTTCCGAGCCGATATCCACTGCACCACAACGCACATCCGTCACTAAACGCTTACAGTACCTGGTATTCCCAAGCGGTCACCCATCTAAATACTGACCAGCTTCAACGTTACTTAACTTCTGTGATCGAGCGAGAACCGGTGTGTTCAACGTGATAGGCCGTAAGCCTATCAGATATAATTTATATTAATCTGATTTGAAACAAGTATTACTCGCATGAAATGTAGTATACAAGCATTTCTTATTCGCATAGGTTTTGTTTTTCTAGACATGTTGCTTTATTGCAAGTCTGCTAAGTATCGTTAACCAAAACTGACTCTGAGCACGCCTTCTCCTGTTATACCATGCAATCCTCGTTCCGTCATCCACCTGATTAGTACTTCAAATATGCTATCCGTTGCTTTCCCCTGTCTCTTTTTCCCCTCTATCTGGCCTGTTAGTATCAGGTTCTCCAAGCCCTCCTTCCCCATGGCGTGTCCCAGGAACTTCAACTGTCTCTTCCTGATGCTCAGTATTAATTTCCTTTTTGTTTCCATCATTTTCAAAACCTCATCATTGCTCACATGCTCGATCCATGATATTCGCAGCATCCTTCTGTAGAACCACATTTCAGTTACTTCAAGTTTTTCCGAGTAACTTTGAAAAACAACATAACATTTTTAGCAATTATTTAATATTTTATTAAATTTTACTTACGCTAGCTTTTAACCTTAAGTTTGAAGATGACTTCTGAAAAAATAAAATATAAAATAATATAAAATTTTCTTATATTATTTTAAAAATTTAACAACTGAGATAATGAAATATCATTATAGAGGTAACTCAATAATTTATTAAATATTATGGTATTTTATTCATTATTAATTTATGTTTCTAATATTTTATTTTTTATATTGTTCTTTATTAATAATAATTGTTATCATGACGGTATTAGTATTGGTTTGTAAACTGGCGATATTACCAGTTACGCGATACTAATATAAACTTTTAAACAACAAATATTAACACGCTGCCGTAGCACGTGTAGTGAAAAAAGGACAAGTACATGGCAATAGCAAATAGGCATTTAATAAAATACAAACAAGTAACAATACATTACGAATGTTTAAATCCCAAACAAGAAGAATGCTCAAGTTGTCCAAATGGACGAGAATGTTTTTAGCAAGTGTGGTAAGGAATTACATACCGTTAAGCCAACAAATGGTCCTCGTGGCTATCCCACTCCAGCCGGATAAAAAAGAATTCCTCAAAAGGGAAGAGAACCGTTGTTTCTCTTAAGGAAAGATAACTATTGTCTCCCTGCAACGGTTATGACATGGTTATCTTACTAATTTTTTATAGTAATTTACATTTTATTATTAATTACATAATTGTTTGTTATCAACTCTATCACTGAGATAGTAAATCCTATAAAATGGATTTACAAATCTCTTGATGTAGCCGACATAATCATGGTTTACACCATCAGTTGTTCATTATTTCCTGTAAAGTCGAGAAACATTGAAACACGTAACCTTTTAAAAATAATGTCACATATGAAATGACCACATACTTACGAGAACATTCACCAGTCAAAAAAATAAAAATAAATAAAAATAAAATAATAACCTAATGCACACAGTGATTTGAAGAAATTTTAAAAGATTTTTTAACTTTCTAGATTATTTAATCACAAAAGATACATGAAAAAAAATATTTGAAAAAATTCATTATTCATGGAAAAAATTTTGTTTCCTCAGACTATAATGTTCTTATTATTTATAAGAGAAATTAAAAGTTTATCTAATTTAAATAATGTTATAATTTTAGTGCATTTTGTATTTTACTTTACTACTAGCAGTATAGCCCGGCGTTGCTCGGGTGTAATGAAAGCTTTAAAACTAATCCATGGTTCTGGAGCTCAGACTCTTTGGACGTTGGTACGAAAGATTAAAAAAGCAATAGTTGTTTCCAGTTAAAGCGAAACCGTAGACTGAAAGAAAAATGAATGGATGTAAGTCAAATTTTCATTTCCTGCTATCGATACCAAATAAGTATTTTTCGTCGTAAACTGAATTTTGAAGGCTAAATAAGTCCTCTGAGTAAATAGTATCATAGCTGAAACTAAGAACTACAATTATAACTACTTAGAGCCAAACCCAAAGCAAAACTAAAATAAAAGGGCTGAAAAAAATACAGACATACAGGCAGATAAACAGACACACACACAAACATCTTGCCTTTTATAAATATATATTATCGATTTTCTGCACGATTGTAAGAACTGCAACCTTGAAACTTCTGAATATCGTTTCTTATGTCTTTGTCTATGAGTGTATCAAATTTGATTAAAATCGGATCACTCCTTCTATAACCTGATTTTTTCGATTATCGACTTTCGATATTTATCGGGGGTACCTCGACACAAAACCGAGCTAAGAACACTCGCAGACGCTTATAGTACAACTGTGTAAATTTTCAAGAAAATCTTTCATAATCTATAGGTAACACACACACACACACACACACACACACACAATTCCATTTATAAATAAGTTTAGATTCGGAGCAGATTTTCTGGAAAGTCACCATCGTTTGAAAAAAAAAGATGATTTACATTCCTCAAGAAGTTCAACATTTGACTAATAAAACAAAGTTTTGGACAGTATTGAATTTCTAGAAAAAGAAATTTCATGAAAGAAATTTCATGAAAAAGAAAAGTGGTGGTAGCAGATGTAAAAATATATATAAATATATTTTTACCAAGATTTTGTTTCTGTATATTCATGCCGATAAAACTTTGTTTTAAGATTTTGGATCTTTTTATATCATGCTACACTTTTTTTACTTTTTTTTTTGTCTTATTGTTTTCAGTAAATTAGTGGAAGCACCTAGAAAGGCATAATTTAATTTGCATTGTATATTTTTACGAACATGGTTTTTTGCCTCCATTTTACATAGATTTCGTTTAATTTGTGTAATTCGTTGTTGTGTCAATAAATTTATCGTTTGTACTTAAATTCGGCTCGTGTCGTCTGTCTTTGTTGTGTGACCATATAAATGAAATTTTACAGATTTGACATCATTATATATATATATATATATATATATATATATATATATATATATATATATAAAGTGTTGAGATGTGATAATATTCGGCGCCAAGGTTGATGTTTGATATATTTTGGCAAGTAGGTTTATAATCGTAAATTGCTCAATCAATATCGAAATTGTTTATTAATGGAGTAGGGTATTCTCTTATTTCTAGTATTTATCGTAGTCTCTAGGCGTATTTTATGAAGGGTTTCGTCAGCTACCACTGTGCAAATTCGTCGTGCTAGGGAGTAGGGGATTAGGGAATGGATTTTAGACAACTTTTAGGGTGGTGACTCTGGAAATGGTATTGTTGGGTGTCTGTGGGTTTATGGTAAATGTTTGTGATGATGTAATTGTTTTTGTTTTTATGAGTTATGTTTAGGAATGGTAATTCATTGTAGCTATATTCTCAACGTAAACTTAATTTTGGGGTGAAAGTTTTGGAGTAGATTGCGTAGTTTATTTATGGCTCCCCATGTTGATTACCAAAAAATAAAACAAGCGCGAATTAGTGAATTCTGTTTTTATGTCTCTCCCAACTTTATGTCCTATTTGGTTCTATAGGCTTTCTTCTAGATATGCTGAAGAGAGTCAACTTTACACTCGAAACACCTGTAACGAAACAAATACCATTATAGACACTTAATATATCATGCAAAAAGCAAATAATATCTAAACTTATTTATAAATGGAACTGTGTGTGTGTGTGTGTGTGTGTGTATCCGTTACCTATAGACTCCGAAACGGCTGAACAGATTTTCATGAAACTTTACACAGCTGTACTATAAGCGTCTGCGAGTATTCTTAGCTAGGTTTTATGTCGAGGTACCCCCGATAAATACCGAAAATCGATAATCGAAAAAATCGTGTTATAGAAGGAGTGGTCCGATTTTAATCAAATTTAATACACTCATAGACAAAGACATAAGAAACGATATTCAGAAGTTTCAAGGTTACAGTTCTTACAGTAGTGCAGAAAATCGATAATATATATATATATATATATATATATATATATATATATATATATATATATATATATTAATGCAGGTTTCATTGAATAATATAGACAAGTTTTGTCTATTAATTTTGTGTAGGATCCGTTCATACCGTCTGATATACTTGATGGTGATGTCGTTGAAAGACAACAAAAAATCACAATATTTGTTGAATTTTTTATCGGGTCTAAGCTTTCGGCTCGCATAAGCCATTATCAAAGAGTAAATATTAACACACAGTAAACATAGAACATTTAAGCTATTAACAATAAAGATATATATATATATATATATATATATATATATCAGGCAAGATGTTTGTGTGTGTGTCTGTTTTATCTGTCTATATGTCCTTTATACGAATCCACAATTTTTATCCGATTCTCACCAAACTTTACACAAATCTTCTTTAGGCTGAGTCTGAGATCCAGGAACATGGATTAGTTTTAAAGCTTTCATCACACCCGAGCAACGCCGGGCTATGCTGCTAGTTAATAATAATTGCAACAATAAATCTACACTTTAAACAAAACGTTCGCAGTTTCTCGCACTTTTTTCTTTTCTTCGATACCAATTTCTCTCGTTGGAACAACCCCTATTTCTGTTTCGAATATATATATATATATATATATATTAGTAAATTCCAGGATAAGATTGGTAAATAATTCGAGACCATCCTAGTAATATCATTTACATGTTAAAACTAATCCAACAGCTCAATAGAAATAAAATTTACAGCGGAGATGTTTATTTATTTGTAAATTCAAATTAAATTTAATGAGGATAACTATTTCAATATGTTAATTCGAAAAATGCATTATCAACCTTAGTAAACTAAATAATTTTTCTCTATTTTTTGTTTGACTGGGATTGAGAATGCATGTCTCGAATATATAGGTGTGTGTGTGTGTGTGTGTGTGTGTGTGTGTGTGTGTGTGTGTGTGTGTGAGGAAGTTAGAGATGTGTATAAAATCATGTGATGCCTGTATGAAATTTTATTAGTTTGACACAAGGCCAAGCATATTCTGCATACAGTGAAAATCGAACAGTATAGCATTAGCCATTTGCATTTGGATTTGAGACATCACTTAATATGTAGTGTAGGTACCTCCATTACGTCACAAAAATCCATCATAAAAAAAAGTTTAAAAAGGTTAAAAACCTAATAAAGGACATTTTTCTATCCAAAACGTTTATAATATTATGAAGAGGAAAGATCAAAGTAAATTTTAATTATTTTTTAAAATTTTTTAATCCCTTTTAACATTTTCGAAATTTTGTCAGAAAATTTTGTTTTTGATTTGGAGTTAGCGTGGTTAAAAATATTACGTCTATGTTATAATTGATTACGTCATTTTTTTTTCTTCACTCACTTTTTCGGTTTCCGAACACATTAATTAGGAAATTCTCGCAAAAATAAAATATTTGTCGGATTTTAATGAAACTTTCAGTACTCATTAACAAATGAATAAAATTATTTTTGAAATTATTACCTTCTTAAAATTTTGATGAAAACAATTTTTTTTTTAAGTCTGTTACCCCCCTTCAAGTAAATTCATGAAATTTTAATGAATTTTAATTTTCTGGAATTTTTTGTTTTATTAGTTAAACACAGAACTCATCGGGAAATATAAATCATGTATTTTTTTAATTTAAAATTATGATACACGATACCAAAATCTGCTCCGAAGAGAAATATAAAAAATGCAATAAAACTTTGATATAATTTTTTTTGATAAGCTTTTAATTGCTGGAATAAATAATAAAAATTAAGGACATTATAGTCTGAAAAAAAAAATTTTTTTTGATTACTAATAAAATTATAAAAGAATTGTTTTCATTTTTTTATTTTTTTATTATAAATAATGTATAAAGTTTTAAAAATATTTTAAAAATCTTTTAATGAACTGTATGTGTTTTTCCATTTAGTTAAGAATTGATGATTATACTGTCTATAAAACAGAAAAAAAATTAATAAAAAATTTTCACCAAAAATATTTTTAAAAAGAAAAAAAACAATTAATTATTTGTGCAAATACGTTCAAAGTTATAAAGTACGATGTTCAAATCTTGTAAAGTACGGTGTTCCATATGGGTCAAAAAGCGTTCTGGGTTATTCCCCTTGGCAAAACATTACGCAATTTCAATCTTAGGTTTCTAAAATTTAACAGCCTGTTTGCAAGTAATTCCATCAACATTTAAAAGTATCTTTTTATTTTAAAATCTTTAATTTTTGAATTAATTGTGACCGTAGGTGAATTAAGTAATTCATGCTAATTAAAAAAAAGATATGTATTGAACACTACAGTACAGTTCAAGAAAATAAAAACATTTTCATAACTGAACTTCAAAAAAATATTCACGATAAAAGTTTGTTTTAATTAAATTTGAAGAATTATCATAAATGGTAACTTTTTATACGTTTGGGAATTACCTAACTAACCAATATAAAAATTTCTACTTGAATTTTTTTTTTTTAGATTTTTAGACAAACTTGTCAAACATTTGTTCGCACTTTTGTCTAAAATACCCCCTCACGAAAAAAATAATTAACAAGTCTTCTGATTTTGTTATACCTAAATTTTTAAAAAAATGAAAAGGCATTCATCTCAAAATTCAGAATAATTTAAGATTGTGACAATTTTTTTTATTAAATTTGGGGAATTTTCTTTCTTTTTCCCCCCCACTTACATGTTCTTTCAATTTTTTTTTAAATGGACAAACCAAACGACAATGAAAAGTCTGGTTACATTTTATTTACACTTACCAAAATAAATTTGTTTTTTATCTCATTGTTTCTTATTAAATTACAATTATTTTAAAAGAAATTTAAATTTTTAAAATTTTTATTCATTCAGAAAGCATATTCAAATGTCTGGCTATAAATTTAAACTAAAATTCTATAAAATATATAAGTGCTGAAATTGTTAAATTTTTAATTTCACTATTTGTTAAAAACCAAAAAAAAAAAAATTAAAATTTTTTAACACGATTGGTCACCATACACTGCGTATCAATCAACATCCGGTAGCTGTCATCTTTCGTCACCGCTATGAGTTACATAACAAAAAAAAGGACTACCGTAATTAATTTTGTTTTTTTTTTGTAAATTTCTGGCAGTAAGCAATTATTAATTGATTGAAAATAGATAAAGGTAAGTTTTAATATTAAAATTTGACTTTAATAACCTGTCAGCGCGTTTTTTTTTATTTTTTCAAGATTTTTAAAAACAGAAATTAGGCTACTGTTTAATTAACGAGTCATTCAATCAGAAATGGCGGTATATTTAAAAAAAAAAATTAAAATTTTAGATTTAAATAAATATAATTTAGGTTAAAAATTACACCAGTATGTTTTGCTTACTAGAATTATTAAATTTAATCTCTTGGCTGTCAATTAAAGCAAATTTTAAAGCTTGAAGATAACTTATTTATTTTTAAAATTTCAATTTAATTTTAAGTGTAGGTAAAAAAATGGACTCCAGTGGAGGTACCTAAAGTGTCTTTAATTAAAAACAATTAAAAAGGGAAATAACTCCGCTGACATAGAATACTGCATTATTTCCCTTTAATCATAAATTTTCTTTCTATTAATTGTGTTAAAAAAATGCTTTCCTTTCTACGGCGCGAAAAGGCAAATGTTCAGAGGTGCGATTTATTCATCCTAGAAATTGCAGGTTGCATAAAAATGTCTTCTATGAAAAGCAGTATAATATATATATATATATATATATATATTAGTCATCCACATACAAGCCCGTTTCGCTGTATCACAGCTCATCAGTGTGGCTAGACATATCCACTTGCTTCTGGCTGGGATCGTAACTCGACCGATTTGGTGTACAGTCGGAGTCTCTACTCCCTAAGCCATCGGCGCATGGGGTCAGAGAAGGGATATATATATATATATATATATATATATATATATGTGTGTGTGTGTGTGTGTGTGTATATATATATATATATATAAATTAAAAAAGGATTAATTCAATGATGTTGAATGACCATTTCGATGTGAAAATCCCCACGGGGGATAACACATCACCTCAGAAACAGAAAAGAAAGGATTTTTCTGTTGCTGAGGTGATGTGTTATCCCCCGTGGGGATTTTCACATCGAAATGGTCATTCAACATATTTCTGTTACTGAGGTGATGTGTTATCCCCCGTGGGGATTTTCACATCGAAATGGTCATTCAACATCATTGAATTAATCCTTTTTTAATTTATATTTGCTCTGTAATATTTTATTACATGGAGCTCTCTTCCTGTATCATTTTTTAATATTAAAATAAAATTTTTAATATTAATTAGGATCGGGTTTTTGGAATTTACCTTCCTGCTTTTTTCACTTGGATTAAAGTATCTGAATTATATATATATATATATATATATATATATATATATATATATATATATATATCAGGATAAGATTGGTAAATAGTTCGAGGGAATTCCTAGTAATATCGTTTAAATATTAACACTGATCCAACAGAGAGCTCAATGCAAATTTAATTTAAAGCACAGATATTCATTTATTTGTCTATAAATTCAGATCACATTTAGTGAGAATACCTACTTCCACATCACAGTTCGAGACATGCATTGTCAAACCCAGTCAACCAAATAATTTTCTCCATTCTTTGGTTGACTGGGATTGACAATGCATGTTTCGAACTGTTGAAATATCTATCCCCACTAAATGTGATCTGAATTTATATATATATATATATATATATATATATATATATATATATATATCTGTGAAAATCTTCTGAGAAAAACGCTCGTTGATAACACGTACATACTCAAACAAGAAAATAATAAACAGAAACTAAAAATCCTCGAAGCAATCTACATTAAACAATTTAAACCTGGTTTGAATACAATCAATTTTGATATTTCCAATAACGTACTCAAATGCCTGTAATCAGATCAGGGACCACAACGCCACTATTTTGTCACTGTCTTCGGCCATCCGCCACGGTAGGGATGGACTTATATTTTCAATTTAATTCTCTTTATTGTTAATAGCTTAAATGTTCTATGTTTACCGTGTGTTAATATTTACTCTTTGATAATGGCTTATGTGAGCCGAAAGCTTAGACCCGATAAAAAAAATCAACAATTACTGTGATTTTTTGTTGTCTTTCAACGATATCACCATCAAGTATATCAGACGGTACGAACGGATCCTACACAAAATTAATAGACAGAACTTGTCTATATTATTCAATGAAACCTGCATTAATATATATATATATATATATATATATATGTGTGTGTGTGTGTGTGTGTGTGTGTGTGTGTGTGTGTGTGTGTGTGTGTGTGGGACGGAAAACGTGTAATAAATCTTCTGCTGGCAGTGAATACCTCTACATAATGCTTAAGTTTTAAAAAATGGCATTAATATTTGAATGTTCAAATATAAGTTTTCTTAATATTACTAGTTAAAATTTTTTATTTATTCAATTTTCTTAGTTTGACACAAGGCCAAGCATATAGTGAAAATAGAACTGTTCAGCATTAGACTTTAGTGATGACATACCACTTAACAATTAAAGATCTTTAATTAGGCAAAAAATGATTCAAGGTAAATAACTCTGCTAACATAAAATAGTCGCATTATTTCCCTTTGATCATAAATCTTTATTTATTGTGTTAACAAAATCCTTTCCTTTCTTCTGCGCGAGAATGCAAATTTTCAAAGATGCTATTTATTCATACTTGAAATTCCAGGTTGCATAAAACTGTTTTCTATAGAAACTGCTAGAAAAATGGAAACAGCCACTGGAAATATACAATATTTGACTTGTTTGTGTCCAGCAGTGTCAGTAACTTAGATTCTGTCGCATTTTCTTGTATATAATATAGGTACCTCCACTAAATTGCTGAAAAAAAAAACAAAAAAAAAACAGCATTGTATGAAGAAAAAAGGCACCAAACGAAGTTTTTCAATTAAAAAAATAATAATTTGTAAATTCTTGCATAAATCAAATAATTGCTGGATTTATTCACAAATGAATTGTTTTCTTTTTATAATCATATCACCCAAGCAAGATATTTTATTGCCACTGCTTTGCAGGGGGTTACATAGAAGAAAAGTTAAGAGAAAATGTGACAGGTTATAGGGGGTGTCAGGAAGTGGGTAAAAGAAGGATGAGAATACTGATGAGAGTGAAGTGGACGGAGAAAGGAGCATGAGAGAGAGAGAAAGAGAGTGAGAGAGAGAGAGAGGGAGAGTGGATGCAGATTAGTGAAATAGGATATGACTATTGACTTTACATTTAAATTCTTGAAGATTCTATCTATCTATCTATCTATCTATCTATCTATCTATCTATCTATCTATCTTTTTTTTTTTTTTTATAATCATATCGCCCCAAGCAGGGCATTTTACTGCCACTTTTTTCAGGGGGTTACATAGGAGAAAAGTTAAGAGAAAGAGTGACAGGTTATAGGACGTGTCAAGAAGTGGGTAAGAGAAGGATGAGAATACTGATGAGAGTAGAGTGGATGGAGAAAGAAGCATGAGAGAAAGGATGCAGGTTTGTGAGATAGGAGATGACTCTTGATTTTACATTTAAATTCTTGGAGATTATAGCTGTCGGGAAAGCAAGTAAATGGAAGGGAATTCCACAGGCCGGAAGTGCGAGAAAAGAAGCTGATGGAGTAGAATTTGCATTTACAATTTATTGGTTTCACAGTAAAACGGTGGGACTTAGTTGCTAATCTTGTGGCTCGAGTAAATTTATATACAGGTGGCACCAGTGAGCTATCTACAATTAACATTGGTAAAATCTTCCTTAAATTAACAAATAAACACTTTCATGGAGATAAACCCCTAAGTATGATATTCAATAGGACAACCATCAAAACTAGTTACTCGTGTACCAGTAGCATGTATAACATTATTAGCTCCCATAATAACCAAATTTGAAGAAGTGTAGGGAATCTAATAGGAAAAAAAGAATGACACCCCCTGTAACTGTAGATCTAGAAATAACTGTCCGGTTGAGGGTAAGTGTAGGTCTGAAAATGTGATTTATCAAGCCACCATCTATCCTAAAATAACAGAGGAGATGGAATGTTTATATCGGAATTTCCACCGCAATTTAGAAGCAACGGCTTTATACCCACAGCCACTCCTTCACCAACCTTAGTTTAAAATACCAAACTGCACTTTCTAGAAAATACTTGGAATTAAAAGAAAGTAACTTAGATCCCCAGATAAAATGGAAACTCATAAGCAAGGCTAGGGCCCCTAATAGCTTAAGAGATTGGTGTAATCTATGCTTGACAGAAAAAATTAAAATTTTAAAATTTCAAGACCAAAATATTCTCCTTAACAAACGAAAGGAGATCATAAGTATGTGTCGCCATAGAAATAAATATAAATTACAATAATTATCCTATTCCCCCAGTTAGTCCTGATAAAAAAAAATTGTAAATTTTTTTAAAAAGTTGACCTACTCTGCTAACCCTAGGGTCAGGCCACATACCTCTCACTACTAAGGAAGAATTACTACTGGGTCCGTCCCCCTGCCCAACCCAAAAGAAAAACCAATACATCCCAACCCCTTCCTTTACCTAAACTAGCCTCTGGGCTTATAATTTTCTTCATTTTCTCTTTAGAAAAGGTCGAAGAATGCATGGTTTAAAGTGACATATTGGTAATGGCTATTTTCCCATAAAGTTTTATCTGAATTTGCAGATAAATAAAGATATATATGTGTGTGTGTGTGTGTGTGTGTGTGTGTGTGTGTGTGTGTGTGTGTGTGTGTGTGTGAGAGAGAGAGAAGGAAAGAGAAATTTAGAGAAGTGTAATTAATCATGTGATGTCAGTGGTTATATTCTTTATATCGATTTTTAAAAATTTCTGAATGTTAAAATGTAAGATTTCTTAAATTTTACTCGATTAAACTTTTAAGTTATGAAATTTTATTAGTTTGACACAAGGCCAAGCATATTCTGCATGCAGTGAAAATCGAACAGTATACCATTAGCCAGTTGCCTTTACAGATGACATACCACTTAACAATTGATAATGTCTTTAAGTAATAACAATGAGCGAAGGGAAATAACTCTGCCGACGTAGAATACTGCATTATTTCCCTTGAATAATAAATTTTCATTCTATTTCTTGTGTTAAAATGCTTTCCTTTCTACGGTGCGAGAAGGCAAATGTGCACAGGGCCAGTTTATTCATCCTTGAAATTTCAGGCTTCTTAAAACTGTCTTCTATGAAATTCGATAACTTAAAAAAAAGAAACTGATATCGTAAATGTACAATATTTGACTTGTTTGTGTGCAGGACTGTCAGTGACCTTGATTATGTGATAATTCTACTGAAAAAACAGCATAGTATGAAAAAAAAAGGCAATAAAATTCAAGTTTTTTTTTCCACAAGAAATAGAATTAATTTGTAAATTATTGCATAAATGAAATATTTGTCGGATTTGAATAAAACTTTCAGGACTTATTCACAAATTAATTAAATTACTTTTTCAATTTTTTTTTTTTTCAAAAATCTTTGCAAAAATAGTTTTTATATCTGTTACCTCCAGATGAGTGGAGGTGCCTCCAGATGAGTGGAGGTGCCTCCAGATGAGTGGAGGTGCCTAGATCAGAATTTTTTAACATAAATATTTTGAAAAATAAAACTTCTTTTTATTAAGTTTAACATCATGCTATGCTTTTTTCTCGGCAATTGAGTAGAAGTCAGTCAGTCAGATAAGTGCCATACGTGATACAGGCTTTGGGAGATCATGTCTCGAAAGAGACATGACTGACTGGGTAGAAGATTTTCTATCCTGTTCTTTAAACTATAGATGAAGGGAGAAGAGACGGATTGTATTAATAAGTAGTAATTAGTGGGGGATCAGTTTGTAACTTAATAACAATAGAAAACTGATCCCCCACTTTTTCCCAGCAGAAGCTTTACTTATGTTTCCAACTATTATCTTCATTCAGTCAGTTAAGTGCCATACGTGATACACGCTTCGGCGATCATGTCTCAAAAGAGACATGACTGATTGGGCAGAAGATTATCCCGCAGTAGGTTGCCGTTTCTTTCTGTGGTAGACTGGTTGCCAGACAAGGCTATAGAACCCAATCTGTCCTGTTAAACCATAATTCGAGGGAAGAGATGGATTAATATTTTTTCCAAGGGTATTTGTGCGTTAGTGAACGCGAGGAATTCAACTGGAATTCGAACTCGGCTCCCCGATTTGTCGTTCCGAGTCGATATCCACTGTACCACAACGCACATCTTGCGTAGAGGTACCTTGTTTAAAAGGGCTGCGCTCTCTGTTCGGGAGTTATAGTTGTTGATGTCTTTTACACTCGAACAATCTTCTTGCACTCTGGCAAACAATGATGATTAACAAGGCTGACATTGATGGGCAATAACTCTTCTAAATTAATAGGCATAGCAAGGAGCGGTTGCTTCCCTTGAATTACAAGTTATTTTTTTATAAATGCCAGCCCACTGAGAGTTTTAAAAAATTAATTATTTCACCCCAAGCAAGAAATTTGTCTTGCCATTGGTGTGCAGGGGTTTACATAGGAGGAAAGTGATGAGAAAGAAGAACATGTTATAGAGGGTGTCAGGAAGTGGGTAAGAGAAGGACGAGAATACTGGTGTGATGAGAGTAGAGTGAATGGAGAAAAAACATTAGGGAAAGGATGTAAGACAGAGAGATAGCAAGCAAGGCAGTTTTACTGCCACTGGTGTGCAGGGGGTTACATAGGAGGAAAGTGATGAGAAAGAAGAACATGTTATAGAGGGTGTCAGGGAATGGGTAAGAGAAGGATGAGATAACTGGTGTGATCAGAGCTGATGAGAAAAGGAACATGAGGAAAAGAATTTAAGTCAGAGAGATAGGAGATGACAATTAACGTTACATTTAAATTCTTGGAGATTGTAGCTGTCGGGGAAACAAGTACACGGAAAGGAATTCTACAGGCAGGAAGTGCGAGAAAAGAAGCTGATAGAGTAGAAGTTGCGGTTACATTTTATTGGTTTCATTGTAAAAGGGTGGGACCTAACTGCTAGTCTAGTAGCTCGAGTAAATTCATGCAGAAGGGGCATCAGTGAGCTAAACTCATCGGAGCAGAAACCGTGAAAGTATTTTTAGAAGAGACAGAGAAAAGCCACATTACGCCGGTGTGAAGATGACTGCAGCTGGGATACTAAGTCGGGATCGATCACCAGATGTGGTAGCAATACACGAGCGGATG
Organism: Ascarosepion bandense; assembly: GCA_037127315.1. Classification (NCBI taxonomy): domain Eukaryota; kingdom Metazoa; phylum Mollusca; class Cephalopoda; order Sepiida; family Sepiidae; genus Ascarosepion; species Ascarosepion bandense. The sequence goes on from JBBBDQ010000442.1 coordinate 114,303, forward strand.
GTAGATATGCAGGATGGATTCAGACGGGAAAAACTTCCTGGACCTACACAGTGAACCGACCTTCGTAGCAGCAGATTTAGCTATAGATTCGATGTAGTCATTCCACTACTAAGAGAGTTAGGCCGGGGAGTCGCAGAGCTTTGCTTTCAGGGAGACTAGCCTGATCCATGCTAATGGAGGGTAGGAGCGATTGTCTTTTGTGGTTAACCGATAGCAGCATCGTTTTGGAAGCATTAAAATTCACGAAACATTTCTTAGCCCAGTCCACCACGGAAAATTTATTTATGTCATTAGCCGTAACAGGAGGTACGAAAAGAAAATTTAATTCTTTAAGTTTATGAATAAAAACTCGTCTTAGAACAAGTTGATTTCTTGGTAACCAATTTTTCATTTAGCATATTTCATTTCTATTTTGTTCTTTAGGTTTATGAATAAATTATCATCTAGAACACAGTAGATTTCTTGGTAACCAATTTTTCATTTATTTTCGTTCATTTCTATTTTGTTCTTTAGGTTTATGAATAAATTCTCATCTTAGAACAAAGTAGATCTTTTGCGAAACCGATTTTCCTTTAATTTTCTTTCATTTCTTTTTTTATCGTTTGTTTGCGTTTGTTTCCTTATCGTAGGTTTTGCCATCGATATTCCCAAAAATGTTTTGGTAAATAAAAATCTATTTATAATTTTCTCTCATAAGCAGATACTTATCTATTATCATTCACTCGGATGGAGTCTGTCATAAAGCCAAGATTAAAATGGGACTCCCACACGTACATGGTGACCAGGGACGATATTTGCTCAAGTCACCTCAGGTGCCAGGGATTACCACTAGTCCTTTCTGTACTGCGTGGCGGGACGTCACCCCCTTTTAAACAAAAGTAGATGTTAATCTATCGTTTCCTGATTAGGATTTGGTCTCCGGTTCCTTATCCTTCTCTTTCATCGTCAGCCCCACGCGATAACTGTCACGCTGGAATCGGTATTACACCGACCTAACCTCTTTAGTGCAATGAGGAAAGTTCTATCGCAGGGAGTGAATCCCCAGGGCTAAGCAATACTGCTGCACTTACAGCAAAGGGGGCGATGACCATGCCTCAGTGAAATCTCATTGGCAATTGTTAACTGAGACGAGTAGCCATATAACAACGGCAGATGTTTGTAAGCAACTCGTGTCTTATATGTTTAAACCCAGTTTAGTAAAATGTTATTACAACAAACGCAGACTTGTCTTTTTATTCAATATAATTTTTATTTAAAAGTTTTAAATAATTTCTATTAGACACACATTTCAAATTTGATTTGATAATAATTTTTATGTAGGCAGTTGAATTTTTATTTGTATTTTAAAGTGCCATATCCTTTAAGGATGTAGGCGATCATGGCTCTCCATAGATTCCTTTGCTTTAATTTTTTGTGAATAACTTAGCCTTGTCTATATAGAAGAGATAGTATAATGATTTCTCACTGCCTTTTCTAAGGTTTGGAATTAACAATTATCCTTTTCTTATACTGTAGGGAGACAACAGTTATCTTCCCTTAAGGGGAACAACAATTTTCTTCCCTTTTGAGGAACTCTTTTTATATCTGAGGTCAGTTCCCTTCCCGGCTGGAGTGGGATAGCCACGAGGACCATTTGTTGGCTTAACGGTATGTAATTCCTTACCACACTTGCTAAAAACATTCTCGTCCATTTGGACAACTTGAGCATTCTTCTTGTTTGGGACTTAAACATTCGTAATGTATTGTTACTTGTTTGTATTTTATTAAATGCCTATTTGTTATTGCCATGTACTTGTCCTTTTTTCACTACACGTGCTACGGCAGCGTGTTAATATTTGTTGTTTAAAAGTTTATATTAGTATCGCGTAACTGGTAATATCGCCAGTTCGCAACCCAATACTAATACTACTAATGCTAGTGAGCCTAGTATCTTAGTAGTATTATCGCCTTGCTTGAGGTGAATTATTTAAAAACTTAGTATATATTCTAGCCAATTATATTTAGTTTATTTTTCTTTGTTTTATCGCTTTTGGTATGAAATGCCCACACTTTGTGATAATGGATTTGCCAAAAAAGATGAACATGGAGCGAATTTACTCTGATTAATCTCACAATATCTGCACACCGATGTTAGTAAAATGCAAAACAAGACCGGGTCAAATGTGCGACGCATACGTGTCGGTACTTTCATTTCTTTAGGGAGAGGCATCAGGAATTAACCTTGAAGATACCCCAGTGAGTGAAATTTTTTTTTAAATGTTCGCCCAGTACAAGGTTCGAGAACTACTACTAGGCGTTGTATGTGAGATCAATCTAAAAAGAGGTGACAGAAAGTGAAAATAATGAGGATAAGGTGGATGGACAACTTGCTTGAAAAGATTGTATAAACAGGGAAACATCCCTGCGGGAGTTTGTTTCGCTTTCTTCGGAAGTGTCTCGTGTTGTTACAAACGTCGAATGATCAGCACAAAACTTGAATCTCCATTATTTAGGATGGTACTCCTGAACTCATCAGCTACTCTCGGCTAGAGTGCGCGTGTATGAAGCCACCCCGTCGCTCATGAACCGTCTGTGATGTGTGAGAGACTGCGAAAGTCCCTCCCTCGGGATTGTTGTTTATATAACCACGTGTATTATAAATTTTTTCTCCGGATGCAGGTGTGTGGTCATATACTTCTTCATTCGGTGGTCGGGTGAACACCTGGTTTCTCGAATTGCTTATAATACACCTGCTGTTGTTGAAAGGCCAACATATCTAAGCATATGCAATGATATATATATATATATATATATATATATATATATATATATATATTATTAAGTAAATCATCGAGCTTTATATTCGACCTCAACAGAATGCAGAAAGCACTGGACGGCTGTTTCGTCCTATATTTGGGACTCTTCAGCAGTGCACATCCACAACCTATTGAGGTTGAATATAAAGCTCGATGATTTACTTAATAATTGTTCAAATCCTCCTACTACTTGAATTATATCCCTGTGCTTCAACCAATTACAAAAAATTTCAATTCTTCCAAAACGAAGCTGCTATCAATTAACCACCATACACAACCGCACTTCCCTCCCATTAGCATGGAACAGGCTTTCCTCCCAGAGAGTAAAACACTACGCCTACTTGGCCTGACACTCTCAGCGGACCTCAAGCGGAATGACTACGTCGAATCCATTGCTAAATAT
>JBBBDQ010000442.1:122500-170000 GCA_037127315.1 Ascarosepion bandense
TTTCAATTTCCACATTTTTTTCTATTTCAATTTCCAGGACTTTATATTTTGACAGTTTTTCGAATTCCTTGGTTGCTAAGTTATCGAACCTTACCTGGCATCTCGGCCTCAATCAATTTCTTACTGTCGTAATGCACCCCCACACACACTATAACGTTTATGTAGATACGTTCATGGTAATTTTTCTGATGCACTTTCCTTTTTTGGTACCTCGACTTCATAAATTTAAGCGTAGTACTAGATTGGTAGTTAGGTCTCATCGTTTTACATTTGAAATTGCTAGATGTAATCGTATTTTCGCTGTTAACATTTTCTTCTATCGCATTTCTTGCTTGTGGAACTCACGTCTGGCTTCTTGCTTTCCAGTCAATTTAGATTTTCAAACGATTAAGTGCAATGTCTATGTCGTACAGGCTTTGTAACCGATAAATATGCGATACTGCATTGTGTTTTATATATAAAACACAATTTCATATTCTGCAGTTCAATAGTTGTGATAAAAAGAGACTGAAATTAGGATGTAAGAAACACTAGAAAAACGGATTACTAATTAAGAATGATTCATTTAAGAAATTCAGATCCCGTGTATTGAATATTTCTGCCATATCTGGTCGGGTGCCCCTGCTGCTCTCCTTGGGCTTCTTGACAAAATACAAAGGAGAATCTGTAACGTGGTTGATACTGACTTGGCAGACCGGCTGCAGCCGCTCTCTCACCGGCGTGATGTGGCTTCCCTGTGCCTCTTCTACAAGTACTTTTATGGCTTCTGCTCCGATGAGCTTAGATCTCTGGTGCCGCCTAAGCACGAATTTACACGAGATACTAGATTAGCAATTAGGTCCCACCTTTTTACAGTTAAACAAATAAGATGTAACCGTAAATTCTACTCCAACAGCTTCTTTTCTCGCGCTTCCCGCCTGTGGAACTTTCTTCCACAAGTCTGCTTTCCCGACAGCTACAATCTCCAGGTGTTTAACTGTAGGGTCAATAGACACCTCCTATCACACTAACTCTCAATTATTCTCAGAACACTCTCATCTACCCAACCCTCATTCTCGGTATCCTTACCCGCCTATCACCCACCCTCTGACATTTCCTATATTTAATCATCCTTTCTCCACTCTATGTAGCCCCCTGCGCAGTAGTGGCAGTGACTTGCCTTGCTCGGGGTGAAACGCTTATAAAAAAATTAAAAAAAAGTTAGGTGTAAAAGAAATCAGATGAAAGAAATCCTACTCAAAAATGAATAATGACCGACAATTCTTCATCTAATAAGAATCAAATTCAAGATAATGTTACTACTTATACTACTAATGTAATAAAATGCAAGAGATGAAAGAAATTCTCGTCAATAATTAATAATGGTTGACAATGCTGTATCTAAGTACATCGCAGACTATTTAATCAAATACTGCTTGCGTAAATGAAGGCACAACATGGTGGTTTAGCAAAAGTTGAAGGAATATGGCCATATATAACTTTTTTTGCGGGGACACGTACCTGTGTAGATTAGGTAAACACACCGGTAAAAGTGTTCCCATTGAAAGGCACAATTTCAGTTATCATTTTTGTTTACTTTTTCTTTTCTTTCCGTTTCCTTTTTTTTTTTCTTTTTTTTTTTTTGTACATGTTTGCTTTTTTAACTGTTGTAGAATGATGATTGGAAAGCTACGAAAAAAAAAAAATGAAAAAAAAATACGCAACAAGAAAAAGATGAAATAAAAATTAAAAATTATTAATGATGTTTCTCTCTCTTATTTCTGAACCAAATCTGAATTGTTTAAAATTGCAATTCTTTCATTTGAAATGGTCTTATTATTTAACATCTTTAGCACCAATATTTGTTTTTATTGATATATATATATATCAAGTAAAACTCAAGACATCATCTAATAGCTTATTTCTCACCCCTACCATTTATGACATTAATTTTACAACACCCGGAAAAATTCGTTTCTGTTTCATGCGGTTGGCTGCCCTTTTTCTTTTAATGTACTGATAAAATTAAAGCAGTTGTAATTTGCGACCTGAAGAGATGGGTACTAAAAAAATTACCCGTCGAAATAAATTAGTTTCTAACTGCTTTAGGTGATGAGTTGAGTTTTCCTTTATGTATATCATATTGCCCTGGATAATATCAATTGAGCTCTTTATATGGATCGATCTCTTTAATATTTGATATTAAATAGATCCTTTTGGATTATCCTATCCATCTATGGATTTTCCATCATTACCTATATATATATATATATATATAGGTATGTGAATTAATAAATATACTTGTGGGTATACGCAGAAATATACGCCTATATATAAAAATATTATTCAGATGTAAATGAAATAGTTCCCAATGTAGTATTAACGGAGTTGTTAATATTATGTTACAGTTTGTAATTTGCCCCTGATGATTGTGTAGTGCATGAAACTCCGAGTAGTGCCACTGAAGTAGAATAATATTTATATTTATTAATATATTTATATGTGTGTGTGTGTGTGTGTGTGTGTGTGTGTGTGTGTGTGTGTGTGTGTGTGTGAATAAATAAACTATACATATTGGAAAATACACACATGTTAGAAAATATATATGTGACAATAGAACAATGCTCAACGTATTATAAACAGAGCTAATAATAATAATAATAATAATAATAATAATAATAATATTATTATTATTATTATTAAATATACATATAATCCTACGTTGGTGGCACCACTCGGAATGTCATGCATTACGCAATCTTCAGGTACCTAATGATTATGTAATGATGAAACTCCGAGTCGTGCCACCGACGTAAGACAATATATATATATATATATACTTTTACAGCGGTCAAAGTCAAAGCAATCAAATGTAGCCGTCACTTCTGCATTAACTGCTTCTTTTCTCGCACTTTCCGCTTGTGGAACTCTCTTCCGTATACTTACTTCCCTGATAGATACAATCTTCAAGAGTTTAAATTATAAATTGCCATCTCTTATCTCCTTGACTCCAATCCTTTCCCCGACACCCCATGTTGTTTGGTTCTTCTCCTTTTTCGCTCTAATTTCACGTAATTCTCTTCACACCAGTATCCCCATCCTTCTCTTATTCATTTTCCGCCAGCCTCTGTAACCCGTTCCCCTTTGTCTTTGGTCCTCTCTCATGTAGACCCCTGTGCACCAGTGTCAGAATTGCTTTACTTTGAAGTGAAACGATTCTAAAATATCTAACTATATATTTCTCTCTCTCTCTCTCTCTCTCTCTATATATATATATATATATATATATATATATAATTCTTTATCTATCTATCTATCTATCTATCTATCTATCTATCTATCCCAGTTCATTCATATCTATCTATCTATCTATCTAGCTAGCTAGCTAGCTAGCTAGCTATATATATATATATATATATATATATATATATATATATATAGTGTGTGCGGATGACTATATATATATATTAGTAAATATACATATTATCCTACATCGGTGGCACATTTCATTATACGATATATATAAATGGGCGGAGAATAAAATGACGACATGTTGCGTATTTTCAAAAAGGGAATAATACTTAATTAACATTGTTGTTTAACAGGTGAAAGCACAGACCTGATAAAAAAAAAAAAATTACTGTGAATTCTTGTCGTCTTTTAACGATAGCACCATCAACCTTATCAGACTATACGAAAGGATCCTACACAAAATAAATAGACATAACTTGTCTATATTATTCAACGAAACCTATATATATATATATATATATATATATATATATATATATATATATATATATATATATATATATATGCTCTCACACCCTGACTGAGCACTCTGGAGGAATGGAAGACTTTAAAAAAACAGTAGATACTCTAGCATCGACGCATCGTTCATTCAGTAATGAATTAGAACAATCATAGCTACTGGCGTATATCTACATGGTATATCACACGCTAAAAGTCTGACTCCTTCTACCGATCGCCCATAGCTCAAAGGTAAAATCGCCGACTGATGTCGCGTTTCAATCGTGGCTAAAAGCAATCGGATGTCTAACCGTACTGATGAGCTGTGATACAGCGAAAGAAATCTGTCTGCGGATGACTATATATATATATATATATATATATATATATATATATATATATATATATTATTAAATATACATATTATCCTACATCGGTGGCACATTTCATTATACGATATATATAAATGGGCGGAGGATAAAATGACGACATTGGAGTAGATAGATCTATCTATCGCCCGGTTCACACTCCACCCACGTCTATTGAACAGGTTAAGAGGCTCATCCCTTGTTCCCTGTTTAGGATGTGGTTTCCGGCTTTCTCTCTTCTAATCTCTTCACTCTTACATAGCCCCTGGCACATCAGTGGCATTACCGCCTTGCTCGGGGTGATATGATTAAAAAAAAAAAAAAAAAATGTTGCGTATTTTCAGAAAGGGAATAATACTTAATTAACATTGTTGTTTAACAGGTGAAAATGTCATTTGAAGGGGAATGTGTGAAAAAATAATAGTGGTTTCAATTGTCTGAAGTGTGCGTTTAGAGATATATTTTGTTAGTGGATTTAACCATGCGAATAGAGTATAAATGGTAAGTGGTCATCTGAAAATTTGAACTGACGCTTGTCGTAGAATTTCAATAGAACCGGATTTCGAGGGTGATTGTGCTTCAGATGTAAATAATGGTTTTCCGGAAGTGCTGTTGTGTTTCCGCAGTCTTCGCAGACGTAGAGTTTGGACCGTCGCTCTTTGTGACCATAATCGACAGTAATGCCGTGTACTTTGCGTCCATGAGACTCAAGGGAACAGCGCTGGGTAAAGGACTTACCACACACATCGCATTTGAAAGGGCGGACGCCTGAGAAGACAAAAGTTATAGACAAAATAGAGCAAAAGAAATCGATAGGAAAAAATACAGATAAATCATAAAAATTTGAGATGAAAATTTAAAAATTGAAATTTTAAATATAAACCCCCAAAAATTAAAAAGTCAAATTTTGCAAAAAAAAAAAAAATTAAAAATAGCATTCCAAAAATAAAATAAAAAAAATTAAAAAATAGTTAAGTGCCATACGTGATCCCATTACGTGAGCCAAAACTGATCCTAAACACGTGATATAAAATATTGGGCTGGCCAAAAAGTTTCTTTCTGCTTATTAAATATAAGTCAGTCAGTTAAGTGCCATACATGATACACGCTTGGGCGATCATGTCTCGAAAGAAACATGACTGACTGGGCAGAAGATTTTCTATCCCGCTCTTTAAACTATAGCTGAAGGGAGGAGACAGATTGTATTAATAAGTATTAATTAGTGAGGGATCAGTTTATGACTTAATAACAATAGAAAACTGATCCCCATTTTGTCCACTAGAAGCTTTACTTATGTTTCCAACTATTATCTTCATTCAGTCAGTTAAGTGCCATATGTGATACACGCTTTGGGCGATCATGTCTCGAAAGAGACATGAATGACTGGGCAGAAGATTTTCTATCTCGCTCTTTAAACTATAGCTGAAGGGAGGAGACAGATTGTATTAATAAGTATTAATTAGTGGGGGATCAGTTTATTACTTAATAACAATAGAAAACTGATCCCCACTTTTTTGTCCAGTAGAAGCTTTACTTATGTTTCCAACTATTATCTTCATTCAGTCAGTTAAGTGCCATATGTGATACACGCTTTGGGCGATCATGTCTCGAAAGAGACATGAATGACTGGGCAGAAGATTATCCTGCAGTAGGCTGCCATTAATTTCTGCGGTAGACTGGTTGCCAGCCAAGTCTATAGAATTCAATCTGTCCTGTTATTTAACCTATAACTGAAAAGAAGAGACAGATTGATACCTTCCCCAAGGGTATTTTCCTGTAGTTTCATGCTGTCAGAACTGTATCATCTGCGTATCTTATATTGTTACAGATTGTGGCGGCCAATAACGAATCATGGCAGAATTTCTAGAGCTCCCAGAATTCCCTCGCTGTCTAGGTTCAATAGACCTGATAAGAATACACATCCTTGTCTTACACCCTTTTCTATCTTTGTGTAAATGCTGAATTCAGTTTGCGGCCAGTAAAAGTTCTTGATTTCTTTCCCGATTATGTCATGATTGGCAAGCGTCTCTATCAGGTCTCTGTGGCGTACCTAGTCGAATGTCTTTGCATAGTACACGTTCTTCTGCATGTCTATTGTCCTTTCTGATAACACTCTAAGCATAAATATTGCGTTCCGTATTCAAGTGTCCTTGACGAAACCACACCGTTATTGCCCTATTTCTAGTCTGACTAGAATAAATGTTAATAAGAAATTTGGCAAATTTACCGATAAAACAAAACAACTTATTTTCAAATTTTACAACGTTTTTTACAAGAAAAGACGGACGCCTAACTCTGCAATAATCAAAAGTGCTCAATGTCTAAATCAAATCGATCAAGAGAGAACAGTCAAACCTAACGAACGACACCCCGAAAAAGCGCGACATTCCAACCCACTATTTAATTTTTTTTCAGTACGATTTGATATGTAGTCCTTTCTTCCTGCTTTCATCAACTACCTCTTGTAGAAGGATTTGTAGTTTCTTTACTGTATCTGCTATCAGCACTGTATCATCTGCGTATCTTATATTGTTCAGATTGTGGCGGCCAATAACGAATCATGGCAGAATTTCTAGAGCTCCCAGAATTCCCTCGCTGTCTAGGTTCAATAGACCTGATAAGAATACACATCCTTGTCTTACACCCTTTTCTATCTTTGTGTAAATGCTGAATTCAGTTTGCTGCCAGTAAAAGTTCTTGATTTCTTTCCCGGATATGTCATGATTGGCAAGCGTCTCTATCAGGTCTCTGTGGCGTACCTTGTCGAATGTCTTTGCATAGTAGATGAAACAGAGGTACACGTTCTTCTGCATGTCTATTGTCCTTTCTAATAACACTCTGTTGCGGAGGAATATCCTGTCTTACACAGGAATTGGTATGGCCTGGGTAATAAAAGACCGGGACTAGAACGAACTACAGAGTGTTTGTGACTATACGAGAATCTTCGTCATTACACCGGAGTGATCGAGATTATTCGTCATTATATCGAGAGCCATCGGCCTTAGACGAGAGTTAGACGTCACTAGACGGCAGCCTTCTTCTCAAGACGGACGCTTACGTCCTATGTAGAGATATTGCCTTCTTAAATATTATTCTTGTTAACTGTTCGTTGGTGTACTTGTATTTGGTTTTTGTAATGAGGTATAATAAATCTCTATTTATATATCCTCAGTGTTAAGAGTTATTTCTTGCACTATTCTTTCCCTGTTTATCCCCTTCAGGGATACAACACTTTCTTGGTTAATGAATACGAAAAGCCTCGGAATGCCTTGTACACTATCCAATTCGCTACGCTTGAGCTGAGCAGCGGCAGATTTTATATGAGAATTTAAACAGTTTTGACCCGATGTAGTTAACACCGTTGTCACTTCATTATTTGTTTAAGTTGTGGGGGTCCGCTGTTTTCACATGCCGCCAACGGAATTCCCAGGGTCGGTGCAAGAGTCTCGTGCCTCTCCGAATCTATGACACGACCCCACCTTCAAGACTCTACTACATCTCAATTTTCATCAGGTAGTATTCATATAAGATGGGTGACTGCTTCGGAATACCATGTTCCGTAAACTTGGATATACATATCACATAATAGTTCGAATTCCAGTTGAGTACCCTGCTTTCACTTAAGCACTGGTACCCTTGGGAAATGTATTAATCCGTCACTTCCCCCAGTTATGGGTTAAATAACAGGATGGGGTCTGGAGGCAACCCATCTAGTGTTGGTATTACAATACAAACATCTTTGGTAGCCCTGGCGAAGCATCAAGTATTCAGCTATTTGACAAGATTATGAATTTCGCTACAAAACTGCGCCAGGGTTTGAAATGAACAGGGAATACTGGAGGGGTGTAGTGAGTTCTATCTCGGCCAAATGCCGCAAGACGACGACGATCACTTAATGGGTTTCCTGCCACATCACGTTAAAACACCGAAGTTAAGCAACGTCGAGCCTTGTCAGTACCTAGATGGGTGATCGCTTGGGAATGCTTTAATCTACGTCTGACATAATAGGCTTACGGTCACATGACGTGGAAACACCTGTTCCCGTACGATCGTCGAAGTTAAGCAACGTCCAAGTTGGTCACTACCTAGATGGGTGATCGCTTAGAAATGCTTTGATATACATACGGCATAATGGACTTACGGTCACATCACTTTGGAACACTTGTTCCCGTACGATCACCGAAGTTAAGCAACGTCGAGTCTTGTCGGTACCTGGATGGGTGACAGCTTGAGAATATCAAATTCTGCAAGCTTAGATGTACATATGGCGCAATAGGCTTACGGCCACATCACGTTAAAACACCGGTTTCCTTACGATCAGCGAAGCATAAATATCGCGTTCCGTATTCCAGTGTACTTGACGAAACCACACTGTTCTTACCCTATTTCCAGTCTAATTCTACCGTGCGCTCTGTTCATCAATTTCTGAAAAATAAGTTTCTCAAGTATACCTTTGTATATCTGCTGAACTTATTTCTGTATCTATGCAGGTAGTTTTCTGCCAGGACAGGTTCTTGGTTACTCTAAGGTCTTTCCCGAATATGTCAAGGTTGCCGATCTATAAATATATATATTGAAAGCCAACCCAGAGATGCTGGACAGTCTCTGAAACATCGTAGATGAGAATCTAATGTTCACGTTTTTGACAAAGATAGTTGAATTAAATGTAATCTGGAATATGTGTTGTCATCTAATTAGCACAACGATCTTATTACACAGTATTTGCTGTAGGACAAAAAATAAAAAATAAATCCAAACAATTGGGTGAGTAGATTATGATACAAACGTATCTATTTAAATCCGTTTTGATATCTCCAAATACCGATACGTCAGGAAAACGATACTTCTACAATAATTTAATATGTTCAAACGATAAAATGAAAATAAAAACCAACTAAAGATATTTCTGTACTTCTGAAATTCGCTCAATAGAACAATAATCCTGACCACCACCCGGCGTTCGATTTCGAATTTGAAACCTCTCAAGTTTCATTTTCTTGCTTTTCCACTTGAGCTAACCCTGATATGTCCTCCCGTGGTATGCAATCTCATCCTTGTAGGTCCAAAGTCAGGTAATCCGAAACAACCTGCTATAACCTGAATCGACCTTTCTTACGCTGATTTAATCTACTTTTTTCTTCCCTTTTCTTGTGCATATCATGGACATGTTCCCACGCCGGTCAGTACTGATCTGTGGGTAAAAAGAAGCGGATATCGAAATCCGATAAGCGATTTTTGCCATGACTCGAGTTCAGTGAACCGGTGATGACAACGGCTTTGTTACACCTAAATAAAAGAATCAAAATACTTGGACTATATGCAGGTAACGTTAAAACACGGCAAAACGAGCATTCGTACAGAAAAACACCAAATGACAAATAGATATGAACAGAATGAGATAGATAGAAAGACAGATAGATAGGTAGATAGATCTGAGCATATTTAGATAGATAGATAGATAGATAGATAGATAGATAGATAGATAGATAGATATGAAGAGACTGAGATGAGATAGATAGATAGATAGATAGATAGATAGATAGATAGATAGATAGATAGATAGATATGAAGAGACTAGATAGATAGATAGATAGATAGATAGATAGATAGATAGATAGATAGATATGAAGAGACTGAGATAGATAGATAGATAGATAGATAGATAGATAGATAGATAGATTTGTTTGGTCAGATTGGTTAATCTAACGATATATCAAGCCTTCGTTGGGTTATTTAATCACAATGAACTAATAAGATAAACACAAGTCCATTTTATACTGGGGTCAAAAAGTTAGGCATGTGCCTGTTCTTTCCTAACTGAAAATGGTAGTCGTAGGTTCGACTTATACTCGAGTTAAATTCACACAGGTCTAATTTGGAGGGACTGCTGACATTTGCTTGAAAAAGCTCTCCCTGATCATTCTTTAAAACTTACCCGTATGTATTCGCGTGTGCCTCTTCAAGTCGAAGGTATCATTGAAACCCTTACCGCAATATGAACACAAGTATTGTTTGATATTGCTGTGGGATTTGATGTGCCTGTTTAACAGCCGCTGGGTGTGAAAAGTCTTTGCGCACATACTGCAACGGAATCTCTCGTCTGTCGTCTTTTCGCCTGCACAAGAGGAAGCACGTATAATTGTTACAAACATAGAATAGTTTGATATAGAATAAAGAACGAGGTTCGAATCCTGTTGAGGGAAGAACTAATTTATGATGGTAATTCCAAATCATACAACATAACCAATCGAACATGATTATATATATATATATATAGGGCCGTAGCTGATGCTAAAGAAAAAACACCAGGTACAGAGAAAATTGCCCGGATTTATTAGTTGACAATATGATGACGTCATCAGTGTCATCCGTTTCCAAAAACTATGATTTTTGCGGATTTTTTCGGCTATTCCAATGGAAATTAGGCACAGAAGGTGAACGAAAGCAGGAAATCGGGTTCGGACTTTCTGAGTATAACCTGTCTTTTCTCCCAAAATTAATAAATAAACAAACAGTTTTTTACTGCGTTCATTCGGATGTTTTCTTCGTTTTACTTTCTTTCTTTCTTTCTTACTTTCTTTCTTTCTTTCTTTCTTTCTTTCGTTCTTTCTTTCTTTCTTTCTTTCATACTTTGTGAATTGCTTAGTTTGATTTCTGACGAAGACATTTTTCTTTGCCCGGATTTTCACTATGATTGCACGGATCGGCTCGGACCCGTGCCCGGTGTGCCCGATAGTCAGATACGGCCATATATATATATATATATATATATATATATATATATATATATATATATATATATATCTTCTTTCAAAAATATATCCGAGTGAGTACAGAACGAAAAAAAATTATGTACATGTTCTAAAACATAATTTATAATAAATATATATATATATATAACGTAGAATACTTGGTATATAAGTCTGGTAAATTCCGAAAGAGATGAACTCAATGTTAAATTTATTTATTTAATTTAAGAGTAATATAATCTAGAAAAAAATTTAGGTATTCTACAATTTCATGGGTAATACGTATTTCACGGCAAACCCAAATGATACAACAGTTAATATTTAAAATTATCCAGAAAATAAGAATAAGTATAAAATAATTTAGCTAGATCAAAATTATAATTTAAATTATTTTAATTTAAAAAGGCGGTTTTCTTTAGGAGAAAAATCTGGAATTTACCGTTGGAAACGTTTTACCCCCAAAATAATATATAGTTATGTTTATAGTTATATTATATTATTGTAATGTTTTTATAATATTTTATGTTGTAATATTGTATGTATATGTGTCTATGAATGTGCGTTTATGTACGGGTATATGTGAATATATGTGTGTATGTGTGTAGGTATGTATATATATATATATATATATATATATATATATGTGTGTGTGTGTGTGTGTGTATGTGTGTATGGATAAGTGTGTGTATGCGTATGTATGTATGCATGTATGTGTGTGTTTATATATGTATATATATTAATGAACAAATATATATGGGATATGTATATATTGTTTTTTGGATGTATTATGATGTATGCGTATATATGAATATATGTGTGTATGTATGTATGTATATATATATATATATATATATATATATATATATATATATGCGTGTGTGTGTATGTGTGTACAGTTTTTTTTAAATAAGAATATTATTAGTGTTAAAATTTAATATTTATTATTATAAATATTATTTTATTACTATTATTTAAGATTTGTTGTCTTTTTTTTAATAATAATATTATTAGTGTTAATATGTTTATATATATCTTTTATTATTATAACTATTATTTAGGATCTTTTTTAATAACAATATTATTATTAGAGTTTCCTCCGTTACACCCAATGTTGTGCCGGGCAGCAAGTTTTTTTTTTGTTACTGTTTCCGTAACAAACAGTTTTTTTGTGGGCCATGGTTGTTAGCCCTAAGTCCAACCCCCAAACTGGTAGGAGCTTTGGACCATTCTTGGTCCTTACGTTTACAGCACCTGGTATTCTCAAACAGTCACCCATCTAAGTACTGACTAGGCTCGCTGTTGCTTAACTTCGGTGATCGGACGAGAAACGGTGTATTCAACACGATATAGCCGTGGACGTAAAATATATAGATATATATATATATAGCGTAATCTGCATTTTTTTTTTTTTATCATATCACCCCAAGCAAGGCGAAAACACCACTGATGCGCAGGGGGCTACGTGAGAGTGAAAAAATTTGGAAAAGAGAAAACCGGAAACCACATCCTAAACAGGAAACAAGGTTTGAGCCTCTTCACCTGTTCAATAGACGTGGGTGGAGTGTGAATTGGGCGATAGTTTAGTCTATCTACTCCAATTGAAAAAAAAAAAAAATGAGTGAAAAGATTGGAAAAGAGAAAACCGGAAACCACATCCTAAACAGGAAACAAGGGATGAGCCTCTTCACCTGTTCAATAGACGTGGGTGGAGTGTGAACCGGGCGATAGTTTAGTCTATCTACTCCAATTGAAAAAAAAAAATGAGTGAAAAGATTGGAAAAGAGAAAACCGGAAACCACATCCTAAACAGGAAACTTCACCTGTTCAATAGACGTGGGTGGAGTGTGAACCGGGCGATAGTTTAGTCTTTTTCTATCGTCAGGCCGTTGCAGATTAACTGATTTTCTAAAGCTTTATTTTGAAAGCACAACAGGGATTTTAAAACGATTAACAAGAAGTTTAAAGTATGAGGAGAAGTTAGTCACGACTAACGAAAAAGTATTGTACATACTTTCATCCGGGTTTGTACGAACTCAAAATGTATTTTCTCATTTTCTAACTAAATGAAATTTCGTTTCCTCGTAAAATAAATCAAATAATATTTTGTTTCCTCGTAAGAAACAGATGTATACACATTAGTAAATACATTTTGGATTTTTTAGAAAATGGATGAAAGTGTGTACAATACTATTTCACTAGTCTTGAGTGAGTCATCTCCTTATTTTAAAGTTCCTGTTGTGTGTTCAAAATAAAAAGCGTTAAGAAATCACTTTATCTGTAAGGCCTGACGATACTGAAAGATTGAAACCATGCCAGCGTAATCGGATGATCTCCCAATTTGAATATATAAAAGCTCTGTATATATATATATATATATATATATATATATAATATATTAATTTGTATCGAGCTCTTTTCAATACGACAATTTACTAGTCTAATTTGACTCTAACCAATAACTGTTAAATATTTACAGTTACATCAACCAGATGCAGCCGACAATTCAACTCCATCAGCTTCTTTTCTCGCAATTCTCGCCTGTGGAACTCCCTTCTATATACTTGCTTCCCTGACGGCTACAACCTCCAGGAATTTAAATGCAATGTCAATACCCATCTCTTACTTACTTGACTCCAGTCCTTTCTACATCACCCCGTATATCTTGTTCTTTTCCTTTCTCTCTACCTTCGCGACTGTCTTCACACCTGTGTTTCCATCCTTCTGTTGCCCTTTCTCTGACAACCCCTGTGACTGGTTCGTCTTTCTCTTCACTCTCCTCCTATCTAAATTTTTACACTTATGTAGCCCCTCGTGCATCAGTGGCGGTACCGCCTTGTTTGGGGCGAAACGCTTAAAATATTAATAAATAAATAAATAAATAATAAAGAAACGTTGCAAACCTATTGAAATGCTGTCGCTATTTCCATGGCAAATGTTCACACGAGCTCTATTCTTTACTTGCTCCAGTTCGAACCTCTACAGCGAGGACATAGCATGCTACTTTCATGAAATTAAATCATCATCATCCCATCCATGTTCTAATGGTATCAAGAAAGTTCTACCAAAAGAATTTTTCCCAAAGAATTTCCACTTTGTAGAACTGATTCCCTCATGGTTGCTTCCCTGAACACTAAAATCTTAACCTCTTCAATTCAAGAATAATCTAAACTTATTTATAAATGGAACTTTGTCTCTCTCTCTCTCTCTCTCTCTCTCTCTCTCTCTCTCTCTCTCTTGTGTGTGTGTGTGTGTATGTGTGTGTCCGTTACCTATAGGCTCCGAAACGGCTGAATCGATTTTCTTGAAAATTGACACAGTTGTACTGCGAGTGTTCTTAGCTAGGTTTTGTGTCGAGGTATCCCCGATAAATATCGAAAATCGATAATCGAAAAAATACGGTTATAGAAGGAGTGGTCCGATTTTAGTCAAATTTCATACACTCATAGACAAAGACATAAGAAACGACATTCAGAAATTTCAAGGTTGCAGTTTTTATAATAGTGCAGAAAATCGATAATATATATATATATATATATATATATATATATATATATATATATATATATATATATAAATCGATACCAGGAAATCAAAATTTCACTTACATCTATTCATTTTTCTTTCAGTCTACGGTTTCGCTTTAACTGGAAACAACTATTGCTTTTTAGTCTTTCGTGCCAACGTCCAAAGAGTCTGAGCTCCAGGGTCATGGATTAGTTTCAAAGCTTTCATTACGCCCGAGCAACGCCGAGCTATACTGTTAGTAAGCTTCATAATCTTATAATCATAATTTTCACATCCTACCACCTTTTCTTTCATTCACATTACACATCTCATTCAGTAACTCTCTAAATTGAGTTAAGATGAATTCAGGTATAAACTTTATCTACTCACAATTAGTTGTTGTGTCCCTGATTGACGGTGACTAAAAAAGCTTGTTTTACAAATTGTTATTACGATTTCGATCCTCTTTTTATTGCCAAATACTTACTGAAAATAAATAGACTCATGCCACAGCCACAGCCACACCCACTACTACTTAGGCTGCAGTACATAGGATACCTCAGTGAACATGAGGGTTTAAAGAGCACCTGTTTAGAGAGGTACTTTAGACGATAAAAATGTTAAATAAACAAGACATGTTTTAAAAAATTAAAACGAAAGAAAATACGTTGTTCTAATGATACCTACTAAATTTACTTGCAGTCGAATTAAGATCCAAGCGTGCTGATGACAAAAGTGGGTTTCTGAATCCGTTACCACCGTTCACAAGCTCAACTTCAAAGTAACGGGTTTCCTGAAATAAGTTTGTTTAAAAGAAAAAATACATGAAATCATTTTCTTTCTTCGGATGTTCAGAAAGTGTTGTAGAGTAGATAACACACACCCCGTGACACTGTGAACTTGTCTAGACGCTACAATAAAGAACCCCAAATAATTCCCCCAAAATTCATTGGAGTTAGTTTTCAAAGTCTTTTTTACAGACGTCAAGGCGGGTGCCTAAGCAAGACTTTATATTAGAAAACGAGTTATAACCGTGGCGACGAGGAATCGACACTCTTACAAGTTATAAAGAACTCCAGTAAGTCTAAAAATGATCGTTAGTGTTAGTCTTCGGAGTGTCTCTTACTGACATCACGGCGAGTTCCTCAGCAACACTTGATATTATAACCTATAGTTATCGTAACTCATACGAATTATAACACGTGATATAAAATATTGGGCTGGCCAATAAGTCTTGACTGGCAACCAGTCTACCGCAGAAAGCAATGGAAACCTACTGCGGGATAATCTTCTGCCCAGTCAGTCATGTCTTTTTTGAGACATGATTGCCCAAAGCGTGCATTACGTATGGCACTTAACTGACTGACTGAATATATTAGTTGAAAACATGATTAAGGTTTCTACTGGGCATAAAGAGGAGGATCAGTTTTATATTGTTATGAAGTAATAAACTGATCCCCCACTAATTACTAGTTAATAATATAATACATCTCTTCCCCCTCTAGCTATGAGTCAAATAACAGTACAGATTGGGTTCTATAGCCTTGGCTGGCAACCAGTCTACCGCAGAAAGCAATGGAAACCTACTGCGGGATAATCTTCTGCCCAGTCAGTCATGTCTTTTTTGAGACATGATTGCCCAAAGCGTGCATTACGTATGGCACTTAACTGACTGACTGAATATATTAGTTGAAAACATGATTAAGGTTTCTACTGGGCATAAAGAGGAGGATCAGTTTTATATTGTTATGAAGTAATAAACTGATCCCCCACTAATTACTAGTTAATAATATAATACATCTCTTCCCCCTCTAGCTATGAGTCAAATAACAGTACAGATTGGGTTCTATAGCCTTGGCTGGCAACCAGTCTACCGCAGAAAGCAATGGAAACCTACTGCGGGATAATCTTCTGCCCAGTCAGTCTTGTCTCTTTACGTGTGAAAAATAATATCGCCAAATATCCGCCAAGGCTTCAGCGGCACACCTTCACGCGATGGTCAAAACTTTTGAGGACGCCTCTGCATAGTTGACCCTCGATGTCACCAATATGACTTATTATCTCATCCTTCAGGTGTTGAATTTTTGTTGGCATTGACCTTACTTTTGAGATGACCCCAAAGGAAGAAATCTGAAGGCTTCAAGTCACACGATCGTGGTAGCCAACTGACATCACGGTTTCGAGAGATGATGCGACCTTGGAACTTCTCATTCAATAAAAGCCATTGTTGCATTGACTGTGTAGCGTGTAGCACCGTCCTGTTGGACCCCAAGATCTTCGACATACATAGCATTCAATTCAGACCATAACTGCCATGACTGAAATTACATGATCCAATAGTGAAATCAGTAAAAATTTCACCAATAGAACTGTTTTATTTATTGTGAACTTCGATCCGTCTTAATGAAACACCCGATATATTATAGTCCGATAGAAAACGAGTTATAATAGAGAGTGATGTCCAAAAATAAAGAAACGTTGCAACACTCCCACTATAAGGTCTTGGTGAGTTGTCAGTGGAATATGGCTCCGTTTATAATTGTTCTTAGAATAAAACTAAAGAAGATTGTTTTTACCCAAAATGCGCGATGTGGTGTAATGGGTCAGTCAGTCAGTTAAGTGCCATACGTGATACACGCTTGGGCGATCATGTCTCGAAAGAGACATGACTGACTGGGCAGAAGATTATCCCACAGTAGGTTGCCATTGCTTTCTGCGGTAGACTGGTTGCCGACCAAGGCTATAGAACCCAATCTGTCCTGTTATTTAACCCATAACTGGAGGGAAGAGACGGATTAATACCTTTCCCACTGTCGAAATGTAAAAATGGAGGCGCCGATTTCGATATTCCAGTCGAATTCATTGCAATCATAAATCCATCTCTACACTCCAACAGCTATTGGTTGAATAACAGAACAGCGATAGAATTGACTAGTAAACAGCCCATCGCAGAAAAAAAATAACAACCTACTGCGAGAAAATCTTCTGACAAGTCATTCATCACTCAAAAGAATCCAAAGAAAAATGTTAAGGAAAGAATAATGAAAGAGAGATTATAATACGAGGCTCGTTCAATACATAAGGTGAATTTTTACGTATAAGGACTTCTACAAGGGTCATTCAATAAATAAGGTGAATTTTAGGTATATATAAATTAAGGAGAGACAATAATAAATCTTTAAGGAGAGAGAATAAATTAAGGAGAGAGAATAATAAATATTTAAGGAGAGAGAATAATAAATATTTAAGAAGAAGAGAATAAATTAAGGAGAAAATAATAAATCTTTAAGGAGAGAGAATAATAAATATTTAAGAAGAGAGAATAAATTAAGGAGAGAGAATAATAAATCTTTAAGAAGAGAGAATAAATTAAGGAGAGAGAATAATAAATCTTTAAGAAGAGAGAATAAATTAAGGAGAGAGAATAATAAATCTTTAAGGACAGAGAATGAAAGATCTTTAAGGAGAGAGAATAAATTAAGGAGAGAGAATAATAAATCTTTAAGAAGAGAGAATAAATTAAGGAGAGAGAATAATAAATCTTTAAGGAGGGATAATAAATTAAGGAGAAGGCATAATAAATTTTTAAAGAGAAAGAATAAATTAAAGAGGGGAAATGATAAACTTTTAAGAAGAGAAGCTTAATTAAGGAAAGAGAATAATAAATAAATTGTTAAAGAGGGATTATAAATTAAGGAGAGAGAATAATAAATCTTTAAGGAGAGAGAATAATTAATATTTAAGAAGAGAGAATAAATTAAGGAGAGAGAATAATAAATATTGAAGGAGACAGAATAAATTAAGGAGAGAGAATAATAAATTTTTAAGGAGAGAGAATAATAAATATTTAAGAAGAGAGAATAAATTAAGGAGAGAGAATAATAAATCTTTAAGGAGAGAGAATAAATTAAGGAGAGAGAACAATAAATATTTAAGAAGAGAGAATAAATTAAAGAGAAAGAATAATAAATCTTTAAGGAGAGAGCATAAATTAAGGAGAGAGAATAATAAATCTTTAAGGAAAGAGAATAAAAGATCTTTAAGGAGAGAGAATAAATTAAGGAGAGAGAATAATAAATTTTTAAGGAGAGAGAATAATAAATATTTAAGAAGAGAGAATAAATTAAGGAGAGAGAATAATAAATTTTTAAGGAGAGAGAATAATAAATATTTAAGAAGAGAGAATAAATTAAGGAGAGAGAATAATAAATCTTTAAGGAGAGAGAATAAATTAAGGAGAGAAAATAATAAATCTTTAAAGAGAGAGAATTTAAATCTTTAAGAAGAGAGAATAAATTAAGGAGAGAGAATAATAAATCTTTAAGAAGAGAGAATAAATTAAGGAGAGAGAATAATAAATTTTTAAGGAGAGAGAATAATAAATATTTAAGAAGAGAGAATAAATTAAGGAGAGAGAATAATAAATTTTTAAGGAGAGAGAATAATAAATATTTAAGAAGAGAGAATAAATTAAGGAGAGAGAATAATAAATCTTTAAGGAGAGAGAATAATAAATATTTAAGAAGAGAGAATAAATTAAGGGGAGAGAATAATAAATCTTTAAAGAGAGAGAATAATAAATCTTTAAAGAGAGAGAATAATAAATCTTTAAGAAGAGAGAATAAATTAAGGGGAGAGAATAATAAATATTTAAGGAGAGAGAATAATAAATCTTTAAGAAGAGAGAATAAATTAAGGAGAGAGAGTAATAAATCTTTAAGGAGAGAGAATAAAAAATATTTAAGGAGAGAGAATAAATTAAGGAGAGAGAATAATAAATCTTTAAGGAGAGAGAATAATAATTATTTAAGGAGAGAGAATAATAAATCTTTAAGGAGAGAGAATAATAAATCTTTAAGGAGAGGGAATAATAAATCTTTAAGAAGAGAGAATAAATTAAGGAGAGAGAATAATAAATATTTAAGGAGAGAGAATAATAAATCTTTAAAGAGAGAGAATAATAAATCTTTAAGAAGAGAGAATAAATTAAGGGGAGAGAATAATAAATATTTAAGGAGAGAGAATAATAAATCTTTAACCAGAGAGAATAAATTAAGGAGAGAGAGTAATAAATCTTTAAGGAGAGAGAATAATAAATCTTTAAGAAGAGAGAATTATTTAAGGAGAGAGAATAATAAATCTTTAAGGAGAGAGAATAAATTAAGGAGAGAGAATAATAAATCTTTAAGGAGAGACAATAATAAATCTTTAAGGAGAGAAAATAAATTAAGGAGAGAGAATAATAAATCTTTAAAGAGAGAGAATAATAAATCTTTAAGAAGAGAGAATAATAAATCTTTAAGGAGAGAGAATAAATTAAGGAGAGAAAATAATAAATCTTTAAAGAGAGAGAATTTAAATCTTTAAGAAGAGAGAATAAATTAAGGAGAGAGAATAAGAAATCTTTAAGAAGAGAGAATAAATTAAGGAGAGAGAATAATAAATTTTTAAGGAGAGAGAATAATAAATATTTAAGAAGAGAGAATAAATTAAGGAGAGAGAATAATAAATCTTTAAGGACAGAGAATAATAAATATTTAAGAAGAGAGAATAAATTAAGGAGAGAGAGTAATAAATCTTTAAGGAGAGAGAATAATAAATATTTAAGGAGAGAGAATAAATTAAGGAGAGAGAATAATAAATCTTTAAGGAATGAGAATAATAAATCTTTAAGAAGAGAGAATAAATTAAGGAGAGAGAGTCATAAATTTTTAAGGAGAGAGAATAATAAATCTTTAAGAAGAGAGAATAAATTAAGGAGGGAGAATAATAAATCTTTAAGGAGAGAGAATAAATTAAGGAGAGAGAATAATAAATCTTTAAGGAGGGAGAATAAATTAAGGGGAGAGAATAATAAATCTTTAAAGAGAGAGAATAATAAATCTTTAAAGAGAGAGAATAATAAATCTTTAAGAAGAGAGAATAAATTAAGGGGAGAGAATAATAAATATTTAAGGAGAGAGAATAATAAATCTTTAAGAAGAGAGAATAAATTAAGGAGAGAGAGTAATAAATCTTTAAGGAGAGAGAATAAAAAATATTTAAGGAGAGAGAATAAATTAAGGAGAGAGAATAATAAATCTTTAAGGAGAGAGAATAATAATTATTTAAGGAGAGAGAATAATAAATCTTTAAGGAGAGAGAATAATAAATCTTTAAGGAGAGGGAATAATAAATCTTTAAGAAGAGAGAATAAATTAAGGAGAGAGAATAATAAATATTTAAGGAGAGAGAATAATAAATCTTTAAAGAGAGAGAATAATAAATCTTTAAGAAGAGAGAATAAATTAAGGGGAGAGAATAATAAATATTTAAGGAGAGAGAATAATAAATCTTTAACCAGAGAGAATAAATTAAGGAGAGAGAGTAATAAATCTTTCAGGAGAGAGAATAATAAATATTTAAGGAGAGAGAATAAATTAAGGAGAGAGAATAATAAATATTTAAGGAGAGAGAATAATAAATCTTTAAGAAGAGAGAATTATTTAAAGAGAGAGAATAATAAATCTTTAAGGAGAGAGAATAAATTAAGGAGAGAGAATAATAAATCTTTAAGGAGAGACAATAATAAATCTTTAAGGAGAGAAAATAAATTAAGGAGAGAGAATAATAAATCTTTAAAGAGAGAGAATAATAAATCTTTAAGAAGAGAGAATAATAAATCTTTAAGAAGAGAGAATAAATTAAGGAGAGAGAATAATAAATGTTTAAGGAGAGAGAATAATAAATCTTTAAGAAGAGAGAATAAATTAAGGAGAAAGAATAATAAATCTTTAAAGAGAGAGAATAATAAATCTTTAAAGAGAGAGAATAATAAATCTTTAAGGAGAGCGAATAATAAATCTTTAAGGAGAGAGAATAAATTAAGGAGAGAGAATAATAAATCTTTAAAGAGAGAGAATAATAAATCTTTAAAGAGAGAGAATAATAAATCCTTAAGGAGAGAGAATAAATTAAGGAGAAAGAATAATAAATCTTTAAGGAGAGAGAATAAATTAAGGAGAGAGAATCATAAATCTTTGAGGTGAGAGAATAAATTAAGGAGAGAGAATAATAAATGATTGTTAAAAAGAGAGAATAAATCAATAAGAGAGAATAATAAATTCTTAAGAAGAGAAAAAATTAAGAAGAGAGAATAATAAAATTTTAAGGAAAGAAAATCAACTAAGGAGAGAGAATAATAAAAGTACATATGTTTCAGGCAAGAAGTTAGAGATAGACATTGCATTTAATTGGAAAGAAAACAAGAGGCTAGAAGCGAGATCCACAAGGAGAAAGTTTTAGCATCTTGCAATTTCAACTGAAAATAATGAGACCTAACTGCCAATTTAGTATTGTACAAAGAGAAAAGCTCATCTCTGCAAATACCATGAAATTGTTTATAGAATAGCACATGAAAAAGATTGTGCGCAATTCTTTATATATATATATATATATATATATATATAGAGAGAGAGAGAGAGAGATAGAGGGAGAGAAAGAAAGAGAGAGACCTTGTATGCTTGAAGAAAATACATGTCCCCTGTGTTTGGAATGTCGAGAGATCCAGGCCTGCTTGGTTCAGTGCATCTTCCCGTTGGATAGGTCTGATCGTGCGATTGTGGCGGGCTTGGCACTATTTTTGGTATTGAGGGGAAAAGTTCTGAGATATGTTCGACGTCAACATTGGGTTTGTCCTCACTGAAAATGTCCGTTACACACGTAACCGGGGAGTCTGCAACGAGAAAAAAATTGCTTTCTTCATTCATTTAAATATTATTTGTGATAAATGGTACGTCACTGTAATTGTGACTTATTTTAAAGTGGAGATTAAATTGGCAATAGGTTATGTATATAAATAATTGATAAAGGTTTAAATTTAGAGTAAATCGACATGTGTTTATATGGAGAGTAAAATGATTGGGTTCATATTTAGAGTAAATTGACAAAGGTTCATATTCAAAGTAAGTCGGCATATGTTTGTATTGAGTGTAAATCGACTCGGCTCCGTATTAAGAGCAAAATGGCTGAGGTTCACATTCAGAATAAATCTACATACGTCCATATTGAGAGTAAATCGAAAAAGTTCATATTGATAGTTAACTGACAAAGTTTCATCTCGATGTAAATAGACATTGGTTCGTATTGCGACTAAATTGACAAATTAAGTGCAAATTGAAAAAGGATTTCAAGTTATTTAAAGCCATAAAATACTTTTAGTTTTTAAGTATATTTTCTTGAGATAATAATGTTTTAGTGATACAAGTAATACTAATGAATAACTGTCGAGAGATGAGTTAATCGCGTATAAGTGAATAAAGAAAGACTTGCAACTCGGCTCTCCAATGAAAAATTCCAAGCCATTATCCATTGCACCAACCGTACATTCAAGCTTAAAGCACCTGGTACTCCAAAGGAGTCACCCATCTAAGTACTGACCGGGTTTGACGTTGCTTAGCATTGGTGATCGTACGAGAACTAGTGTTTCAACTAGGCTCTCTGATTAACAATTCCGAGCCATTATACATTACAGCATCCGCACATCCAAGCTTAAAGCACCTGTCATTCCCAAGGGGTCACCCATCTAAGTACTGACCCGGGGGTTACCCATCTAAGTACTGATCCGGTTTGACGTTGCTTAACTTTGGTGATTGTATTGGAATCGATGTTTCAACTAGGCCCTCTGATTAACAATTCCGAGCCATTATACATTACAGCATCCGCACACCCAAGCTTAAAGCACCTGGCATTACCAAGGGTTTACCCATCTAAGTATTGACCCGGCTCGACGTTGCTTAAATTAACTACTAAATTTCTTTCGCTTATCATCATGGTTATACGTACATTGGTTTGAGATTACTTGACTTAGACTGTATAGGCTGTTGTTGGTTTTTTTCTTCTTTTTTTTTAGAATAATACAAATTGATTGACTTTTCCTTTCTTTATTCAAGCGTCATATGATTCCTATCAGTTTAAGAAACAGGATACCTGACGGAATAGTCAATACGAGCACCGATAAGCATCGAACTTGTCCTGCTAGATCAATCGTGACTGGGTCGTGAGTTCGATTCTTACTGGGTGCGCCACACTGGGTTTCGACTACGCTTAGAAAATCAGGACACTTGTAATGGCTAGCAAGTTTGTCACACTAGATCGATTGTGATTGAAAGCTATATCTTTATTGAAAGCAATATCTAAGCTAGCTTAGAAAATCATCATTTGAAAGAGAAAGTTATTATACCACCGATATCAACCAAGATAAGAACAAAAGTTCGAAATAATTCCAAGATTATTGAAAATTACTCATCTCAGAAATAAATACAAATTATGGACAAGTGGCACGAACCCACTAACATAATCCAGTTGTCAAAACCCATCTGACACTGAATATAAAAGGCTCCAAAAATGCACCACTAAAATTCTTCGGGACGGTAGATATAGTAGTTGGTTATATATGTATTAGTATAATCTAGTGGTCATAGACTTATTAGTGACGAAATTCCAACATGAAAGAACAGTAATTGATTTAACAGTAAATATTCAATGAGATAAACCATATCAGCCAATCTATGGATATTTGATGATGACCAGAGTGTACTTGGTCGAAACGTTCTGTCTATTATAACACCTATATCAACCGGGAACAAATATTTGAAATAATTCCAAGTTTAAAGTTAATTCTCTATTGTTGACATTCGATTTTAAACCCCTAAAATTCAGTTTCGATTTTATCCCTGTCTCCTGTTGATTAACATATTTCATTCTAATTCGGCAATGATTAAGAATTGGGTTTTCGGAGCTTCAATAAAAAGGCCATTGATACGTGAGAGATTAAGCGACACAGTATCAATCATTTGTAAATTAACTTCTTCTTCTAAGTATCTTGTCTCCTCAGGGCGTTGGCGATCATAGCTATCCACAACTTCCCGTAGCTTGTACTTCCTAGTAAAGTTGGCTTTTTTGGTAATCTTTCCTTATATCTGTTCTACAACCCATTTACCCGTTAGGATGGTTATAATGCTGTCCTCTATCACTCTTCTCTTTAATCTGACTCTTTGTGGTATTCTCAGCATCCTTCTGTAGAACTATATTTCTGTTGCCTTAATTCTCTTCTTCATCTGTGAGCATATTGATAAGTATTCACTGTCATATAGCTGGACCAACATCACATAACAGATCAGTACCATTTCAGACATAAACGATCATGGCTCTCCATCGACTCTTTTCTTTACCCCGTGTGCATGACCTTAACTTGCCTGAGAAAAATAGTGTAGTGGTTTCCATCTTTGCTGTTTTGAATTCACAGTTATTCGGTTGATTTGATTTGAGTAGTTGAAGAAAATCATGAACAGAATTAAAACTATATTCACTGGAAATTATGTTAGAATTCAGTCAGTCAGTTGAGTACCATACGTGATACACGCTTGTGCGATCATGTCTCGAAAGAGACATGACTGACTGAGCAGAAGATTATCCCGCAGTAGGTTGCCATTGCTTTCTGCGGTAGACTGGTTACCGACCAATGCTATAGAACCCAATCTATCCTGTTATTTTAGCCCATAACTGGAGGGAAGAGACGGATTAATACCTTGCTCCTCGATTTTTCATTCCGAGCCGATATCCACTGCGCCACAACGCACATCCATGTTAGGATTATTTAGTTTAAAATTATCGATAACTGATATAAAAAGGTTGGGATATGCGTAATTATAAAACAGAGTGGAGAGTTTAATATGTTTGCTTTTTCGTACCCATAGCCGTGTTAATCAGTTAAGTACCATAAGTAATACACGCTTGGGCGATCATGTCTCGAAAAAGACATGACTGACTGGGTAGCCCAGCTAGGTAGATGATTACTGAAGAAGGTTGTATGAGAAGTAAACATGAGAGCAAGAGTGGTTAGTTGAGGATAATGATTTGGAAAAGATAACGGTTAAGCCTAGACTTGAACAGGTAGTAGACGGGAAAAGCATCCCCTGGGGAGTCGATTCCATAAAAGGGCAATTCGTGAAAGAAGCTACTTGAGTGAAGCCTTCTTACTAAATGGGATACGAAGAGAGTAAATCTTGTTAGCCTGTGACGTGAGGGTTCTTTTTTTTTAATTGGTATTACCCCATGCAAGGCAGTAAAGCCACTAAGACACAAGTGCTTACAAGGTGCGGAAAAATGGGAACAGAAACATTAATAATGAGCGGGAAGAGGGAAGTGTAATCAGTAGGACAGTAGATAGCGATTGATATTCTATTTAAATTTTTGCAGGCATAAGTTGGCTGGAAAGCATGGAACTAGAAGGGAGTTCCATAAACGAAAAGTACGAGTGAAAAACTTACGGTTACAACTAGTCAGCTCAGCTGTAAATTGATGAGACCTCGACGCTGGTCTAGTACGGCGCTTAAATGCAAAACGTATAACGAACAATTACTTTGAAAGTATTTGTAGAAAAGACACAGAGCGACAACCGAGTTCCAATTCCAATTGGGTTCGTTATATTCACTTACGCGCAAATGCCGTTGAGAAAGGTATGAATTCACCTCTTCTACTCAGCTATGGGTTAATTAGTAAGACTTGTATTGCTAATCCATTATTACCCTCCTCTCTCTCAAAAAAAAAAAAGAAAAAAAAAGAAAACAAAAAGAAAAAAGAAAAAAATTTTTACAATCTAAAAATATTTTCTGGCTTAAAATAACCGATGAAAGTTTAATCAACCATAAAAACGAATCAATCAAAAAGATGCAATTTTTTAAGTGTTCTGTTATTAGACTGACTTGAGTGGAATATTTCAATAAAGTTATTGGTCGAATCGACACTATATTTTTTAGTCAGGTACTCTCCGACCCAGTGTAATATTTAGCAAGCTACTCTCGCTAGATCCATTACATCTGAGTAGTGAGTTCAATCCTATCTGAGTGCTCAATTCTTTAGGGATCATGCTACATGTAAACTCTTATTTTGTTAGATCAATTACAACGGAGAAGCCTTGTGGCCTTGTGCCACATCTAAGCTTCGCTTAGAAAACATTATGATCAACGCGATATAATGTAATGGTTAGCAAGCTTGTCTCGTTAGATCCCCTACAGCTTAGTAGTGAGTTCGACCCTCACTGAGCGTTCGACACTTTCAGCCTTGCGCCACATCTAAAATGTGCTTAGTAAATCACTATATTTGATATGCATGACAAAGTAATTTGGTTAAAATTTTTAGCATGAAAGACGGATGTAATCTGTCTGTCTGTCTGTCTGTCTGTCTGTCTATTCGTCCTCTCTGTCTCCTCTTTCTTTCCTTTCATCTTTGACTCCCTTAAATTCCTCTGATCCAAACCTCGGTGTTGCTACTGTGGCTTCCATAGCAAGTAGGTTTTTACGGAGTGAAGTTCCAGCCCCAAGCCAAACCAGTTTCGAATTTAGAGTTTTCCCATCTCATAGACTGGTTACCAACCAAGGCTAGAAAACCCAGTCTTTACCGTTATTTATTCCATAGAGGAGGAAGATATGGAGTTACACTTTTCCCAAGGGTATTTGTGTCGGAAAAGAATACATTGAACACGGGGGAATTTGAACTTGACCCGCCAGTTTTTCTTTTCATGTCGCTAACCATTGAACTACCCGCACCTACAGCCAGGATGTTACTAACCCACAATTTTGTGGAGTGCAACGGATCCAACCTCAGCGTCATAAATCGATTTGTATGTGTCTTAAGGTGGTTAGTGTTGTTTTTGTTTATTTTAATTTAGAGAGAGAGAGAGAGAGAGAGAGAAAGAAAGAAAGAAAGAGAGAGAGAGAGAGAGAGAGAGAGAGAGAAAGAAAGAAAGAAAGAGAGAGAGAGAGAGAGAGAGAGAGAGAGAGAAAGAGAGAAAGAAAGAAAGAGAGAGAGAGAGAGAGAGAGAGAGAAAGAAAGAAAGAGAAGAGAGAGAGAGAGAGAGAAAGAGAAAGAGAAAGAAAGAAAGAGAAGAGAGAGAGAGAGAGAGAGAGAGAGAGAGAGCGAGAGAAAGAAAGAAAGAGAAGAGAGAGAGAGGGAGAGAGAGAAAGAGAGAGAGAGAGAGAGAGCGAGAGAAAGAAAGAAAGAGGAAGAGAGAGAGAGGGAGAGAGAGAAAGAGGAAGACAGAGGGAGGGAGGGAGGGAGGATGATAAGTAAATATTACGGAGCGTTAAATCCTATGTACTATGTATTCATTCATGGATACACAAAAGAAAGCTATTTACAATGATCAAGTAATAATTATCTAGATGGTTAAAAAAAAGTACATTTCTTTCTTTCACTTTCTCCTTTATTATTTGCTACCCTCACAGGGTTACTCGAGTGGAAAGTCTCGCCATAAACTACACACTTGCTAAACACATAATTATTTGGAGTTCTACAAGATCACAATAGATGTTTCCGTTTTCCCGCTGATGTGAAATTGGGACATATTTAGGCCCCTTTCTAAAGGAAGATACATCTTTTGTTTTTAAATAGATACCTTAGAACATTTTTGTATATATATATATATATATATATATATATACAAAAATGTTCTAAGTATATATATATATATATATATATATATATATATATATATATATATATATTTCCACCGAACGCCCATAGCCCAGGAGTAGAGTCGCCGACTGACGCCATTTCGGGTCAGGTTTCAATCCTGGATAAAAAAAGCAATCGGAGTCTAACCGGACTGATGAGCTGTGAGACGGCGAAACAGATCTGTCTGCGGATGACTATATATATAAGATTTAGTTTTTGTTTACTAAAGATTTTTTTTTTCATTTGCTGTCCGGTATTGACATTATTCTACGGCTATATCGTGTTGAATACACCGGTTCCCGTCCGATCACCGAAGTTAAGCAACACCGAGCCTGATCAGTACTTAAATGGGTGACCAATTGGGAATACCAGGTGCTGTAAACGTAAGGACCAAGAATGGTCCACCAGGTTTGGGAGTTGGGTGTAGGACTAACAACCCTACCCCATAAAAAACAGTTTGTTACAGAAACAGCAACAAAAAGTTGCCCTATGCGCCATTGGGTGTGATGGATAAATGATGATGATGTTGATTGACATTATTCATATCTGTTAACGGGTTTGAGCTTAAATTTGGACCGGCTTGCGGATTTAGAATTATTACCGAGACTACTGCGTTCGCTTTCGTGCAAATAACCCTGAGAAAGGCGTGGATCTATCACTTATAATACCACCGCGGGTTTAGCTCTAAAGTTTGGGTTGCTAACCGGTCTAAAAAAAAAGGACAATTCTGAATTCAGAACTGGTTTAGCGTAGGGGCTAGCAACACTGCCCTGTAAAATTTACGGTAGAATGAGAAAGGTGTAGGTTTTACACTGGGGCCAAAATATAGATATAGGTTATTTTTTACACTAGCCTGAAAAAGAGTAAGAATCGGTTCGGTTTAACCTAGAGTCAAGAAGGTCATAAGATCTGGTTTAACCTCGGGAAAAAAAAATACACATAGGTTCGTTTTACACTAAAGTCTAAAAGTTAGACATGATTTCTGTTTACTCTAGAATAGAAAAGATGAACATCAAGTTAGATTTTGACTTGAGTCAAAAGGTGGATAAAGATTCTGTTTTACGTTAAAATACATAACGTTGACATCGTTATTGTTTATACCCGCATTTGCAATCATCCACTCGGAAGGGGATCGCCTAGAAGGTTCCCGTCTAAAAAGGACGAAGTCGGCGCTTTTTCTTTTTTTTTTTTTTTACCATAAAACAGTAAATATAGATGAAACATTCTCAAGACAATATCGTTAAAACATTCTCAAGGCAATATAGTTGAAACATTCTCAAGGCAATATAGTTGAAACATTCACCAGTGCAATATAGTTGAACCATTCTCAGGGCAATACACTTGAGGCATTCTTCGGGCAATAGAGTTGAAATATTCTTCAAGCAATATGGTTTATGTATTCTCAAGGCAATATAGTTGAAACATTCCCAGGGCAATTTAGTTAAAGCATTCTCATAGCTTATGTGAATTCTTTTAATCAAAACCTAATCCTATTTACTGACAAGTTATTGTTAGCACACTGTTTTAAATTCGATGTGAAAGTGAGAGGAGATATTTTAATGTTTGGAGCAAATGCAACACTGCTTAGCAATATAACTGCGACGGCCACCGTTTCCGCAACCTCAATGATTGGCTGTTACAGAGGATTTGCTACACAAGCGACACGCACAGCATTCATAAATTGTAATATTATAAATTAACTTTCTCCTTGAAAGTTAAATGTTATTGACAGTTACATCCGGCCATGGGTAAGACCAGCAAAGAACAAGTGTAGTTGAGAGATATATCCGGTAGTGGATGATGTCAACAAGTTCAACAACAAACGAAAAGACGGAAACGACAACCGGCTTGGAAAGTGATAGCCGGAGAAAATATGAGTAATACATACATCCGCCTATAGATAAAAGCCAACCAAGGAGAAGGTTGGTTGACGGATATATCCGTCCGTTGATGACGTCAAGAAAGCGACAACCCGAAAAATGCACGAGAGTTTTCAAACTATATAAAATCTAGAATTTTGAGCTGAAGATAAACACTGGCTAACAACTCCCAACGACTCCTTCGTATGAGCGATCTCTCTCCGACTGCCATTTTGCTCAACACAAGCGTCACCAACGAAAAATAAAAATAAGATTATATTTCTATATATACATGTTCCTCGTTACAATTTTTGCCAGAAAAAAAACAGAGACTAGCTAACGACTCCTGATGGTCCTTTCATGAGCGTGATATCTCTCCAGCTGCCCAACTACTCCATAAAAATATCACCAATAAAGAATAAAAATATAAGATTATATTTTTTATATACACATGTTCCTCGTTACAATTTTTGGCTGAAGAGACAGAGCCTGGCTAATGACTCCTGATGATCCCTTCATGAGCGTGATCACTCTCCAGCTGCCCTACTACTGCATACAAATATCACCGACAAAGAATAAAAATATAAGATTATATTTTTATATATATATGTTCTGCGTTACAATTTTTAGCTGAAGAGACAGAGACTGGTTAACGACTCTTGATGGTCCCTTCATGAGCGTGATCTCTCTCCGGCTGCTCTCCTACTTCATACTAATGATAGATAGATAGATAGATAGATAGATAGATAGATAGATAGATACCCTAAGTGATACATATTTGGGCGATCATGTCTCGAAATAGACATGACTGATTTTCTCGCAGTAAGTTGTCATAAATTCCTGCGGTAGACTGTTTGCCAACCAAATTATAGAACCCAATCTGTCCTGTTATTTAACCCATAGCTGGAGGGTGAAGAGGCGGATTAATACCTTTTCCAAGGGTATTTGCGCGTAAGTGAATGCAACGAATTCAACTGGAATTCGAATTCGACTCTCAAATTTCTCGTTCCGAACCGATATCAACTTCACTACAAGTATTATTTATTTTGTTATATTTTCTTATGTCTTAATGTAAGATGCTTAATAGTAGGTACATCAATATTTATGTTGCCGTCATTTTAGATGGCACGGGCCCACTCATGATAACAATAATACTTGGAGGCAGGTCATAAGTCTACTACTGTCTATATAGTAATCAATTTAAACCCCATGATTGTATCGATGGATGCATACTATGTAAGACGCTAGGGCTACATACAGTTTTGAAATCGGAGTTGTTATTCTCCTAGACAGGTTATCAAAAATGGTTAGAGAGAAGGGTGTTTGATTTGCTTTTTAACCCATAGTTAGAGGACGTTCTAACTGGATGAAACATCTTTTATTTTTGGTAGAACTATAGTCTAAAGTTAATACAGATCCGTTTGAAGGATACAGATATAATAATAATGCAGTCTGTTCAGCTGCTATAGCCCGCAGGAAGCACTTTTTCCGGTTATACCAGCGTAACAGTCACAATCACAACAGATGCCTTTTTTGTGTCTGCTCGTATTTGTAGATGTATCTGTAGCGTAGGGAGCTGGTTAATGTTTCTTGTAGTCGGCCTTGTGTCAGACTTAACCGAACTCCCTACAGGTTACAAGTCTTATACAGAAATTATCATCAGAATTATTATCAGAAGGTTTTCATCAAAAGGTTGTTTGTCGGTTGGAATGTGTGGATTAGTGTAGAAGAGTGGAATAATAAAATATACATTTTGAATGTTAAAATAGAAATTTATTAAAAGTAGGAATAACAAGAATTCTTAGAAATTAATGTTCATTGAGAATATTAACAGTATCAAGGGTTGAAGACATTGTTCGTTGTAGTAACTGTTGAAAGAGATAAGGAGAACGAGAACAAGGCGCGAGCTGACCTTATCTCCGGGTCGAAGTTGAAGTTGGTTACATTTTAGATGTGTGTCAGTAGACCGCCTCCCCTGACTGACCACTGTGACTGTTTAGAAGCCATCCTTAAGTATTGAATCCAGTCACGAATGATTTTTTTTCTTTAGCTGTGGAAAAAACTGTTTCTCTGACGTATTTTGAATTTTGCGATTTGATGACCAATCAAGATCCTGAGTTCCGCTACAGATCCTCGAAGGGGAGTAAATCACTGCTAATAGAATGCGGCACCATATAACAACTAACTAACTCGGGATTACTGGCGGCCCTGTGTACTAAATAAGAGTAATTCTTACATCCTTTTTCACTATGGTAAAGCAAAATGTTTTGCTCGTAAATTCTCTTCTACTCTTGACTCATCTTTGTCTGACTTTTTTGAGTATCTGACTTTTCACTTAGAACTGAGTCTCTATTAAATAATATGCATATAAATTCCTGCGTGGTTTCTGTTGTCATTTATAATCTGGATCCTCATACCGCATGTGAACCAAATGATATCTCTGCAATGGTCCTTAAGAAATGTACTCCGTAACTAACGCCTCTTCTCTTTAAACTCTACAATAAATATTTGGCAGCATCTTACTTTCCGGCTGGTTGAAAATTCTCTTCTTGAAAAAAATCTGATCCTTCCAACTATTTTTTTTTTTTGATCATTTCACCCCAAGTAAGGCATTTCACTGCTACTGTTTCGCAGGGGGTTACATAGGGAAAAGTAATGAGAAAGAGTGGTTGGGGGTTACATAGGGGAAAGTGATGTGAAAGAGTGATTAGGGGGTTACATAGGGGAACGTGATGAGAAAGAGTGGTTAGGGGGTTACATAGGGGAAAGTGATGTGAAAGAGTGGTTAGGGGGTTACATAGGGGAAAGTGATGAGAAATAGTGGTTAGGGGGTTACATAGGGGAAAGTGAGGTGAAAGAGTGGTCAGGGGGTTACATAGGGGAAAGTGATGAGAAAGAGTGATTAGGGGGCTACATAGGGGAAAGGGGAAAGTGATGTGAAAGAGTGGTTAGGGGGTTACATAGGGGAAAGTGATGAGAAAGAGTGGTTAGGGGGTTACATAGGGGAAAGTGATGTGAAAGAGTGGTTAGGGGGTTACATAGGGGAAAGTGAGGTGAAAGAGTGGTCAGGGGGTTACATAGGGGAAAGTGATGAGAAAGAGTGATTAGGGGGCTACATAGGGGAAAGTGATGTGAAAGAGTGATTAGGGGGTTACATAGGGGAACGTGATGAGAAAGAGTGGTTAGGGGGTTACATAGGGGAAAGTGATGTGAAAGAGTGGTTAGGGGGTTACATAGGGGAAGTGATGAGAAAGAGTGGTTAGGGGGTTACATAGGGGAAGTGATGTGAAAGAGTGGTTAGAGGGTTACATAGGGGGAAGTGATGTGAAAGGGTGGTTAGGGGGTTACATAGGTGAAAGTGCTAGGAAATGTCAGAAGGAGGGTGATAGACGGGTAAAGATACCGAGGATGAGGGTTGCGTGGATGGGAAGAGTGTTTGTGCGAATGGGTGCGAGTTAGTGTGTTAGGAGGTGTCTATTGACCTTACATTTAAACTCCTGGAAATTGTAGCTGTCGGGGAAGCAAGTATACGGAAGGGAATTCCACAGGCGGGAAGTGCGAGAAAAGAAGCTGTTGGAGTAGAAATTGCGGTTACATCTTATCTGTTTCACTGTAAAAGGGTGGGACCTAGTTGCTAATTTAGTATCTCGTGCAAATCCATTTCTAGGGGGCACCAGTGATCTAAGTTCATCGGAGCAGAAACCGTGAAAGTATTTATAGTAGAGGCACAGGGAAGCCACGTCACGCCGGTGAGAGAGTGACTGCAGGCGGTCTGCCAAGTCGGTATCGATCACATTACAGATTCTCCATTGTATTTTGTCAAGAACCCCGAGGAGAATAGCAGGGGCACCTGACCAGATGTGGCAGCAGTATTCAATACACGGGCGGATGATAGATATGCAGGATAGATTCAGGCAGGAAAAACTTCCGGGCCCTGCACAGAGAGCCGACTTTCATAGCAGCGGATTTAGCAATGGATTCGATATAGTCATTCCAATGGAGGTCCGCTGAGGGTGTGAGACTAAGAAGGCGTAGTGTTTTACTCTCTGGGAGGCAAGCCTGTCCCATGCTAATGGGAGGTTTTGGCCTATTAGTCTTCTACCTCTTTTTCGGCAAAGTACTAAAGGTCCTAATTGGTCAAGCATATCACATTGCAGGATGTTCTTTCAGATAAGCAACGTGAATTTTGCTTCTCTAGGTCACTTCTGATGTTTTAACAATTATTGCTGAAAGCTATAGATAAGAATGCTTAAGCTCTGGCCGTTGCTTTAGACATCTCGAAACCATTTGACAGGGTTTGGCATATCGGTTTTCTTCACAAATTGTAAGGTTATGTTATTTCTGGATGAATTTTTAAAGTGATTTATTCTTTTTTATCAAATTGTAAATGGAATTTGCTATGAACGGCCACTCTTCTAGATCTTTCCGCAGTAATGCAGGCATCTCTCTTCGCTGTTTCTAACTTTCATCAATGATTTCCCTAATGACATCAGTTTTCAATTCGCTATCTATGCTGGCGATACAAGTATCTCCGAAGCTGATATAAAAAATAACCTCTATTCTGTTGTTACATGGGACAAGAAATGGTTTATCAATTTTATCACCTCCAAAATGAAAATCCTTCTCATAATTCATTGAAGTTGTTAGGGCATTAAACAACCAAAACTAACCATTATTTTCTTTTTGATAGCAGTTTAGTATTTGCTTTGACAACACATTGAGTTTGGAATTCAGTGTTTTTCTTCTCCTAGGTAGGTTATCACTCACGGCTAAAGAATCGAAGCTGTCCTGTTATCTAACCTGTAATTATGGAATGATTTGATGACTGCTCCATCTGATAATTAAAAATGAATTAGAAGGATCTACAGATGTATAGATCCGTTTAAAAGGTAAAGATAAAACAATAAAAATATTTGGACAATCCGGTAAAAACTGAACAAGATATATATCAGTTTCTGTTTCAGACCCCCCCCATATATATATATATATATATATATATATATATATATATATATCTGTCTTCTCATATCTATGTAAATAAATAAATGTATTTATATATATATATATATATATATATATATATATATATATATCTGTCTACTCATATCTATGTAAATAAATAAATGTATTTATATATATATATATATATATATATATATATATATGTCTTCTCATATCTATCTATATACATATTAGTCATCAACATAGAAGCCCATTTCGCTGTATCACGGCCCATCGGTGTGGCTAGACATCCACTTGCATTTGGCCGGGATCGAAACTTGATCGATTTGGTGTCAGTTGGAGTCGCTAACCTCTAAGCTATAGAATGAGAGAACGGAAATTTTAGCGTGTTGTATATAAGCGGGTTATACACACGCCAGTCACCGAAAGAACTC
This sequence comes from Ascarosepion bandense, assembly GCA_037127315.1. Lineage (NCBI taxonomy): Eukaryota > Metazoa > Mollusca > Cephalopoda > Sepiida > Sepiidae > Ascarosepion > Ascarosepion bandense. Next base: position 157,600 of record JBBBDQ010000442.1, read on the forward strand.
ATTGCTGAAATATAGCCATTTTGTTCCGTCACTATCTGTGTCTTATCAAGTGATTATCATTACTCGCTCTACTTTGTATTGAGCACATTTTTAAAGAATAGGTTTTCTTTGAGTACAGAAATTTATTCCACCCATACCTACCCTATATATATATATATATATATATATATATATATATATATATATATATATATATAGTATTTACGCTCTCACACTCTGATTGAGCACTTTGGAAGAGTGGTAGACTTTGTAAACAGTAGCTACTCCCGCATTTACGCATCGCTCATTCGATAAAGAATTGGAGCACTCTAACTATTGGGCGTGTTTATATGCGCTAAAAAGCCTGCTTTCTTCTACCGGGCGCTCGTGACCTAGGGGTAGAATCGCCGACTGACGCCAGTTCGGTCGGGTTTCAATCCTAGGTTAGGAAGCGACCGGAGTCTAAGCCCTACTGATGAGCTGTAATACAGCGAAACGGATCTGTCTGCGGATGGCTGTATATAGTAGGTGTCATTCCTATTGTATTGTTAACAAAATAATTAGTAGGTATCATTTTTATTGTATTGTTAACCAAATAATTAGTATAATTTTGATTATATAGTGGTGTGGTAGTAATTGTGATTAAAACGGATTGATTAACTTATATATCTTAATTGTTTAATTTTCTTAGGTTTTTAAGAAAATTCCAATTTCTTATCCTTTCACTAGTAAGATGTAAATTGATTTTTAAACTTGACAATTAAGTTTAAACAACTAAATTTAAATAGAAGAATTAGGATTACTTTTAAATTTAAAAAAAATTTTACTTTTATATTGTATTATATTTGTTTTGTTGATTGTATAATTAGTATAATTTTGTTTAAATAGTAGTGTGAGTATTTTGTGATCAGAACAGAATAACTATTATCTCTTAAATATATTTTTAATTTTTAGCCTCCAGTTTTTTTTACCGTTAACTCATATTGTTTATTGATTTTTTATTTTCTTTTTTATTTTCTCATTTTCTACTATCATTTTTTCTTTCTATTTTAAATTTATTCCTATTTTAAATTTATTCTATCATCTTTTATTTTTTATTTTATTTTATTTTTTTTAATTTTAAATTTATATTTTTATTATCTATTTTTTTATTATTTATTCCTATTTTAAATTTATTCTATCATCTTTTCTTTCTAATTTAAATTTATTCCACTGTTCCTTTTTGCTTTTCTTCTTTCCTTTTGCGTTTACGCTTCAAGATACTTACCCTTTCTTTCTAACTCTCTCCCTCTCTCCCCCCCTCCCTCTCACCTAACCCACTTTCTTTACGTTTCATATCCACGGGGCGACAATTTAACTGTTAGACGAATGTATCTTCGAACTTTGGTTGACATTTGCCGCTACGCGTGTCATCTGATTTAATGTTGCGTGTATATATGATTATCTAAACTTATTTATAAATGAGACTTTGTTTGTGTGCGTGTGTCTGTCTGTGTGTGTGTGTATCCGTTACATATAGACTCCGAAATGGCTGAACCGATTTTCTTGAAAATTTACACAGTTGTACTATAAGCGTCTGCGAGTCTTCTTAGCTAGGTTTTGTGTCGAGGTACCCCCGATAAATATCGAAAATCGATAATCGAAAAAATCGGGTTATAGAAGGAGTGGTCCGATTTTAATCAAATTTGATACACTCATAGACAAAGACATAAGAAACGATATTCAAAAGTTTCAAGGTTGCAGTTCTTACAATAGTGCAGAAAATCGATAATATATATATATAAAAGGCAAGATGTTTGTGTGTGTGTCTATTTATCTGTCTGTATGTCCTTTATACAAATCTACAATTTTTATCCGATTCTCACCAAACTTCACACAAGTATTCTTTCGGCAGAATCTGAGCTCCAAGACCATGGATTACTTTTAAAGCTTTCATTGCACCCGAGCAACGCCGGACTATACTGCCAGTGTATGAATATGTGTATGTGTTCGCCGAACGGATGTATTTTTTCTTAAATTTTCTCTTTTAAGGAAGCGACCGTTATTTCCCTTCGTTTTTTTACGTCTTTGTGGATCTCATTTGTATAAAATACTTTGTTAAATAAAGACGGAAGCTGATGATGGTTCGCCTGAAATAGGCCCTTATTTCCGATTCACCATGAGATAACGTGTCTGCCTTAATTTTTGTTATATTTGCTCTATATGTATTTATATGCATATATGTTTAGAGCTCTCTTAGAGAGTTATCCTACCACTGTATGTACAGGATACTCCTTTGGATTCTTCTATACCTACACTGCATGCTGATATATATATATATATATATATATATATATATATATATATATATATATATATATAAACTAGGTGGCGTAATATAGGGGAAGCTATCATTTGATCTAGCAACGTCTTAGACCTCTCGACCAGGAATGACCTCCAGTCGAAACGACGTTTTAATCAAGCCTATATAACACAATTTTCGATTCATGCGAAAATTATGTTATATAGGCTTGATATATTTGTGGATAGGGGTCGCAGATTTGAATCCTGCCGAATGAGACACATTTTCGTAATAAAAATTTATCGTAAATAATCAGGCCAGTAGATATAAATATATAATATTGTTTAATTAAAAGCAGAATATCTACGTAAATATAAGTATCGATTAAAAATAATGTTCAAACAAATCATTTCAAATTGTCGGTTGTTTATAACCAAGTTTCGTTAATCTTCGTTAATTTCTGTAATGTATATATATATATATATATATATATATATATATATATACATTACAACTTTTTAGTTGTTTTATATATATATATATATATATATATATATATAAAACAACTAAAAATTTGTAAGTTGTAACTTACAACTTTTTAGTAGTTTTTCCTATACATATTAAGACAGTATACGTGGTTCATCACTATATATATATATATATATATATATATATATATATATATATATATATATATATAATGATAATGTATACGCTAAAAAGTCTGCCTTCTTCTACCGAGCGCCCATAGCCCAGAGGTAGAATCGCCGACTGCCCCCAATTCGGTTGGGTTTCAATCCTGGGTTAAAAATCAATCGGAGTCTAACCGTACTGATGAGCTGTGATACAGCGAAACAGATCTGAATGCGGATGACTATATATATATATCTGTTTTTTCATATCTATCTCTCAATCTCAGTCTGTTCATATCTATCTATCTATCTATCTATCTATCTATCTATCTATCTATCTATCTATCTCAGCCTGTTCATATCTATCTATCTATCTCAGATTGTTTATATCTATCTATCTATCTATCTATCTATCTATCTATCTATCTATCTCAGTCTGTTCATATCTATCTATCTATCTATCTATCTATCTATCTATCTATCTATCTATCTATCTATCTCAGACTTAAATGTCATATTTCTCTTACTGTATCTTTGTCTCTCTAATTGTGTTCATGTCTATTTCAAACTTTCATTTCTCTCTCTGTCACTTTTATATTAGTCTTTTCACCCGTATATATACCAGCATTCTCATATGTATCTATCGATGTTATCTCTGTCTTCTAACTTATCAAATTTGTTTCTTACGCCTGTGGCTAATGTAAACCGGGTGGTATTCAATGTATTTACACATTTATCTATTCATCAAATACGTGACTTATTTCGACTTTTACCCCTTGTCCAATCTGCGTGTGCCAACTTTTTTTTATTTCCAGCTGCATAATAGCCCTTAAAACCCGACATGTTTGTATTTATCTCCGTCTACCGAGATCAATGCGAAAGCCAGAAAAATATAACGAGTCATTCTTTTGACGTGTTTCTCTTTTTAATTTATTTTTTTGTCATTATCAACTCATCCGAGAAGTTATAGAGAGTAATAATGGGCGTCAAGTCGGAACTTCAGATTATCTACCGATAACTCTATTTAGTTGAATCTATCGCCAATAGGTGGCGACACTTTGATCTGGAGCTTTTCATCTTTCGTCTACATGTCTCCCCCGAAATTCTGCCTTCTCATCGTCTCATGAAAGCCGGTTATATTTTAAAAAGATATTTACCGACTCAATTATCGGTGTTTATTCCACGCAATGACCGGCCCATATACAAGCAGTCAACAATTTATTAATTGTAAATACTCTCTTATCTTTTGGTCAGTTGATCATATTTCACTGCGTTGTTGAACCTGTTGTTGGGCTAAGAGTTCGATAGCTAAATTACTTCTTAATGATAAATGGCTATGTTATGTTTCCCATATCAATGTGAGTAGTAGTAGTCATAGCACAGTTCTGCGTGTCTTTTGTGACGACAGTTTATTTTCTCTCTTACTTCACCAAGTATTTTCTATATATACTGGTCTCTTCATTTACATATGATACTACATTTCCTTTAACTTGAGAAGTCGTACACTCTTGTTTTTTTCTATCTTACATGTGCGTTGTGGTGCGTTGGATATCGGCTCGGAACGAGAAATCGGGGAGCCGAGTTCGAATTCCAGCCGAATTCACTGCATTCACTTACGCACAAATACCCTTGGGAAAGGTATTAATCAGTCTATTCCTTCCAGTTATGGGTTAAATAACAGGACAGATTGGGTTCTATAGCCTTGGTCGGCAACCAGTCTACCGCAGAAAGCAATGGCAACCTACTGCGAGATAATCATCTGCCCAGTCAGTCATGTCTCTTTCGAGACATGATCGCCCAAAGCGTGTATCACGTATGGCACTTAACTGACTGACTGACTTCTAACTGTGCGTTGTGGTGCTCGGAACGAAAAATCGGGGAGCCGAGTTCGAATTCCAGTTAAATTCATTGCATTCACTTACACGCAAATACCCTTGGAGAGGTTATTAATCCGCCTCTTCCTTCCAGTCATGGGTTAAATAACAGGACAGATTGGGTTCTATGGCCTTGGCTGGCAACTAGTCTACTGCAGAAAGCAATGGCAACCTACTGCGAGATAATCATCTGCCCAGTCAGTCTTGTCTCTTTCGAGACATGATCGCCCAATCTGTCCCGTTATTAACCCATAACTGGAAGGAAGAGAGGGATTAATATCTTTCCCAAGGGTATTTGCGAGTAAGTGAACGCAATGAATTCAACTGGAATTTGAACACGGATCACTGATTTCTCGTTCCGGCCGATATGCACTGCACCACAACATAGGCTACTTAAATAATTATTAAGAACAGCAATTAAATAACTCACGAACGAAGTAGTAAACTTTCCCTTGTTCCCTGTTTAGGATGTGGTTTCCGGCTTTCTCTTTTCCAATCTTCTCACTTTGTTTTTTTTTTTTTTCAATTGGAATAGATAGATCTATCTATCGCCCGATTCACACTCCACCCACGTCTATTGAACAGGTTAAGAGACTCATCCTTTGTCCCCTGTTTAGGATGTGGTTTCCGGCTTTCTCTTTTCCAATCTTCTCACTTTGGTTTCTTTTTTTTTTTTTTTTCATTTGGCGTAGATAGACCTATCTATCGTCCGGTTCACACCCTACCCACGTCTATTGAACAGGTTAAGAGGCTCATCCCTTGTTCCCTGTTTAGGATGTGGTTTCCGGCTTTCTCTTTTCCAATCTTTTCACAATTACGTAGCCCCCTGCATATCAATGGCTTTACCGCCTTGCTCGGGGTGATACGATTAAAAAAAAAAAATTATATAGTTTACGTTTGGTTTCCCTACTTTTTTTCTTGCCTTCAATGTCTTGTCAGTGATAAATTCTCTAGGCTTTCTTTCTTCACTATATGTCCCAGACATTTAAACTACGAGGATAAGTAAAAAAAAAAAAAAATTACCCTCACTTATATCAGGCGCGATCAAGCTCAAACTTTGATCACGTGACCACAATAGCACCAACTACAAGCACGCACGAGCGTAAGGAGGTGCGACAAACCAAAAGATATGTCATGGCGAAAGTGTGAATAAGTTTTGACTTATCTCTTTTTGAATGTATCCATGAATTTCCTTATAATTTTCTTTAGAACTTTTTCATTGTTCCTATGTTCTGTCCATTGTATTCTTACAATCCGTCGGTAGAAGCACATCTCTCTCTCTCGCTTCAAGTCTCATCTTCATCCGTTTGGAGGTTGTTTGGCATCCACTGCCATTCTTCTCACTGATATGATGTGGCTTCCCTTTGTCTTTTCTAAGAGTATTTTCATGGTAACTTCCCTGACGAGCTTTTATTCCTGATTCCCCGAACACATGCATAAAAGCCCCACCCTTTTTACCATCGAAATAGTTAAATATAGCTACTCTTCTACTATAACAGTTTCCTTTCTCGCACTTTCTGTTTGTGGAACTTCCTTTGCTTGCTTCCCTGATAGCTACAATCTCCAAAAGTTTAAATGCAGCATCAATTGCCATCTTTATCTTCTTGATTCCCATCCATCTCTTAACTTTTCTTCAACATCCCAATGGCTACAATCTCCAAAAGTTTAAATGCAACATCAATTGCCATCTTTTATCTCCTTGATTCCCATCCTTCTCTTATCATTTCTTTGACATTTCCGTTTCTCACACTCGTACTACACAGTGCAAATACAATAGTTCTATAGTTCACCCAACAGAAGGCTAAAGAGCCTTCCAAAGTTTAAGAGTAACTGAATAAGGTGTGTGAATGTTAAAAATGTAAGTAGCTAGTTAAGTTTAAGAGGATATGGTGCATAGATAATGATTAAACATAAAGGTTAAGATTGTAGCCTTTTAGGGAGCATCTACGTGGGTGACTATTTCCCGATGTAGCGGTTCTTTGGAAAAATATTTTAGACTGGAAAAAAAAAAGAATATGTCGGGAATTAGGGTGATTTTGTTCTATGGATAGAGAAGGGCGTGTCTTAGCTGTAAAGGTATAAGCTGGTGATACTAAAGAAGGGAGCGCTCAACTGAACATTTATCACGGAAGCGTAGCGATAGGCTTTCGACGCTGTAGGCTGTAGGGTGGAAAATAAGTAATCAACCACCAGGCCACGTAAACGATTTTAAACTCTATCATGGTTGGACTGTGAGGGTTGAGCACTACTCGACGTCAGCCAAAATATGGCAGCAATACTCCATTTTTAGGTACGCTCTGACTTATAAATATAAAAGCATGGCCGAAAGAGTCAGGTAATTTTTGGAGCGTTACAAAGAGCTGGACATTGTTTGTCCACCTTTTAGCTAGCACGACCTTTACGCTCTGTCAATTTCGAATAGATAATGGACTATTTCGTTTTGATCGCCAGAAAATACGGAAAAGCTATATGAAAGATGCTGTTTAGTTTCAGTGAAAGAAAGAAAGATGAGGTGATAAGGCTCTCGCGTGTTTAATGTCTGCTTGAGTGAAATAGAAAAATACTTATCAATTTTAAATCTTTTCATTTGTACCCTCTTACTTCTTTGAATAAAGAATTGTGGTTATATCTATGTAGATACCTCCCGTAAATCGCTAAAAAATAGCATAGTATGAAGGAAAAAGGCCCTAAACTTATTGAAGACGAACTTTACTATTAAAATGTTCATGTTATAGATGAAAATCAAAGTATTTTTTAATTACTTTTTAAATTTTTTAATCTTTTTAACACGTTCGAAATTTTGATAAAAAATCTTGTTTTGGTTTTCATTAGCGGGTAACCAAATTTACGAGTGTTTACTATGGATAATGTAATATTACGTAACTCAGTTTTTTTTGTAAAATTCTTGCAAAAAACATACAATTGTCGGATTTTAATGAAACTTTCAGGACTTATTCACAAATTAAAGCTTTTTTTTAAAATCAATACCTTAAAAAATATTGGTAAAAACATGTATTTTTTTTTTACAAATGTTACCTCCCCGTCATGAAATTTCAAGAAATTAAATTTTGTAGGGAAAATTAGTTTTATTAGTTAAACGCAGAAGATCTATTTATTTTCAAACGTTTGGCCCTTTTTCCAAAAATCTGCTCTTAACCCTCTAGGGCCATTCGTATCATATTTGATACAGTATGAAAGAAATATTTTGAAAGAAATATTTTCCTGAAAAATTTTTTAAGAGAAATATTTTATAAATTTCAAATGAAAGCAGTACTGACTGCTCAGTCAATGAATACCAAATGTTTCCTTATAGGGAAATACCAAATGTTTCCTTATAGGGAAATACCAAATGTTTCCTTATAGGGAAATACTGTATCAAATATGATACGAATGGCCCTAGAGGGTTAATAGTAAAATAAAAAAAATTACATTATTTAATTAGATAAGCTTTTAATTGATTTAATAAATAATATACATTAAGTACATGATAATATGAAGAACATTTTTCGATTAATAATGAAATTTTAAAGAATTGATTTTATTTTATTCTTTATTATAATAATTTATAAAGATTCACATATATTTTTACAATACTTCAAAGAGTTGTTGTCGTTAATTTATTAAGTGAAGATTTTATTTACTAATCGAAAATTGAAAAAATAGAAATCGTTGGGTCATCGTATTTTTTAAATAATTTTTATTTTAGGGGGTATTTGAATTTTTTTTGTATGGCAATTAAAAGGTGATGTGTTTCACGGTTTCTTCCCCTTAGGTGGAAAAATTGAACAATTATGTCAATTCTTGTCAGTATACATTTATCTCGTCTCGCATTTGGCTGTTATCACATGTCAAATCATACGAGAAAGGTCAGAATGATCAACACTCCGCGATTAAGAAATAGTTTTATTCTAAATTTCATGATATAAATAAGTAATACTTGTATGAATCAGATTAATTTAGCTTTAAATTTGTTAATTTTCAAAAAAAAAAAGTGAATTAACTCAAAAATGGCCGAATAATTGAAAAATGTTTTTAAATCTCAAAATTTTAGATTTCAATAAATATAATTTCTGTTTGAAATACACCAGAGTATTTTGCTTGCTGGAAATAGTTAATTGAATCATTTAGCTTTCACTTAATTCTAAATATAAAAGAGTTAAGACAAATTTTTATTTTTTAAAAATTCAATTTAAAAATTAGGTAACGAAAATCAGCTGAAGTACCTATACTTACGATTTTTATTGAAATATTTAGTTAAAGTTGTTAAACTTAAATATCTAACGATGCAATAGGGTACTTCTCACAGTTAATTCAAAGTCGTAGAACTCAAAAGCTTTAAGAGAGAGAGAGAGAGAGAGAGATTGTGTGTGTGTGTGTGTGTGTGTATGTGTGTGTGTGTGCGTGTGTTGCGGAGTAGTTTTCGCACTGAAGGTTATAATCGTGCTATGTCGGTTGCTAATCGACTTAACGCACCCAAAATGTTAGGAACTTGGTAATCTTCCACTGAAAGCTGACTCCTTAGTATTCGGCTAACTGCCAACTAATATCAACTGCCTAGTAGTTCTACTAAATTCCAATAGAAGTCTAAAGAACTCCCATGAACCTTCCAAGTAATTTACTAAGCGCAGCTTAGATGTGACACAAGGTCGAAAGTATGGAGCGCCCAGTGAGGATCGAACTCACTACTGAATTGCAATAGTTCTAGCGGGAGACAAGCTTGCTAACCATTGCACCACCTCGAGGTGCTCGAACCTTCCAAGTACTTCTAAGGACTTCCTGTTAACTCTTATTAATAGAGGAGGGAGAGTCCATTATCTGAGGTATAAGTGTGTTTCACTATAAGAGAGAGAGAGAGAGAGAGAGAGAGAGAGAGAGAGAGAGAGAGAGTGTGTGTGTGTGTGTGTGTGTGTGTATGTGTGTGTGTATTCTTGATTTTCTCATTTGGAAGAAACATTTAAAAAAATGTCCCTGTCGTCGTCAGTTTTTGCTCTGTAGTAAGCAAAGCTTCGTAACCTAGGCCAAAAAAGGCCAATCTTGTTCGCCTGAAAACACCATTTAACGATTTGATTCTCGTAGTTAAACAGCTGTGTTTGTATGTGGGAAAGTGACTGTCTTAGATCCCCTCCCCCGAGACCTGCAAGCAACTTTTTTTTTAACTTTTGTTTTCGTACTTAAGCTAAGCTTAACGAACAACCAGTCGATTATATCAGCATAATGGAAATATTTACTTTTTTATGTATTTATTTTCAATTAAATATTGCATTAAAATGACCGCTTTTTTAACAAAAAAATAACGTTTGTTATCTCGAGCGTGAATTATCAAACAAATAAAATAAAAAGTACAGTACAAAAACCAACAGCCGAAAAAAACAAAAAAAAAACAACAAAAAAACAATAACAAAAATAAAAAAAAACGTTTCAGTTGATTCAGTACTAAGAATAAGTCTTCTTCACTTCAACCGCGTCAAAAGACTGGCCGAAAAGGGTGTCACAAGAATAAAAAAGAAAGAAAAAACGTTTTATAAACAGGATATCCACACACACACACACACACACACACACACACACACACACACACACACACAAAAACGAAAATAAAAACAGTCTCTTTTTTTTTTTTTTAATTTACAAAACTTAGATGTGCGTTGTGATGTAGTAGATATCGGTTCGGAACAAAAAATCGAAAAACCAGCTCGAATACCAGTCACATTCACTTTCGCACAAATACCCTTGGCAAAGGTATTAATCTGTCTCTTTCTTCCAGCTATGAGTCAAATAACAGTACAGATTGAGTTCTATAGCCTTGGTTGGCAACCAATCTACGACAGAAAGTAATGACAACCTACTACAGGAAAATATTCTGCTAATCAGTCATGTCTCTTTCGACGCATGATCGCCCAAGCATGTATTTACATATGGCACTTAACTGACTGACTAACAAAGCTTAGTTTAGGTTGGGCACAAGACCACAAAAATGGGTCATCAACTAAAAAACAAAGTTCTTACTAACTATCAACTTGCCTGCCATTAACCTACCCTGAGGTGCCAAAGTCATTATTGACAATGTGCACACACAACTTTCAAATAAAAGGGGTAATCGGAATAAAAGGAGTAGCTGAAATCTTTTAAATAAGTTTTTATAATTTTCAATAATGAAAGATTTTATACTAGGAAGCCTGCAACTTAAATTAAGGAAAGTCACTCCAACGTGGTGCAATGGTTAAAAAACTTATATCGTTAGATCAATTACGATCTTCTCAGGGTGCACCTTAATATTGGCCTTGTGTCACAACTATGCTATGCTTAGTAAATCAAAAGAGCACTTCATCGTGGTGTAATGGTTAACTTTATGCTGTACCCATTCAGGACGTGAGCGATCACGGTTCTCCACAACCATTACACCACCTTATGGTGTCCAACCTTAATGAGTTATGGAGCTCGTGACAATTTGTATCCTTGTGTCATACAAAGTAAAGTCTTGTAAACGTTATAACTGTCTCCTTCTTTATGCTGTACCCATTCAGGACGTGAGCGATCACGGTTCTCCACAACTTCTTATCCTTTGTAGTTCTAAGCAATATTTTTATTATTACTATACCTCTCATACCCCGTTGTTTCATTTCACTTATACAAACTTAGTTTTCACACTGCTTTCATCTCAGTACGCCCTGTGAGTGTCCGATTCTCTAATCCCTCTTTCCTCATCATGTGTTTCAGAAATCTCAAATGTCACTTTCTATGTGTCCTTTTTTCCCTTCCATTTTTATTAAAACTTCCTCATTTCTCATATGTTCCGATGATGGTATTCTTTGAATTATTCTGTTCAGCATTCGCTGCTATATAAAAAAAAAATTGATTTTATGTAGTTGTTCAGTACTTTTTCTTTGTTTTGGGCGAAACTTTCCAGTTTCTTAATACTTTTTTTAGCTTTTGGAAGGCGTCTTTCATTTATACAATGCGTCTTCAGATTTCGGTGTCTTGTAAGCTTGGACGCTCCTTAATCTCGGCCTTGTAACCATGACTAATTTATGCTTAGTAAATCATTATATTAAGGAGTAGATAATTTTCTAAATATTTAATAAATGGGGGTGATTAGACTGTGCATATCGTGGGCGGATTACCCCCACCTCCAAAAATAATAATTTTAGTTCCTGTTTTTCAAGCTGAAAAGTAGTTTAGTTCGATGACAACGTTATAAGTATGAGGGACCAAGAGAAGATCCAAATCTCTACTAATAATACTAGCTTTTAACTATAATTTCACACTAATCTTACTGATTTACAAACACTTTTCTTACGTTCTTTCTTTCTTTCTTTCTTTCTTTCTTTCTTTCTTTGTTCATATTTACTATTTTTACAACATTTTTCTTTCTTTTTCTTTTTTCTTTTACTTTCTTTCAATTCTAAGGTGGGGTGAATTTTCTTTTTATTTCTTTCTACGGTTGGTTGCGTTAGAATAAATAAATAGAACTGTACTGGCTGTGATATTCTCGTTGGGTAAGAAAAATCATGGTAAATGTTCTATCGAGTTACATTCTTTACTTCCACTGACTTTAACCCTCCCAGCTAAGATCCGCCACGCCCTGTACCCTAGTAGCGAACCACCCTCATTCCTTTTGCATCCCACTAAGAAGGG
>JBBBDQ010000442.1:175000-260000 GCA_037127315.1 Ascarosepion bandense
TATATATATATATATGTGTGTGTGTGTGTGTGTGTGTGTGTGCGTGTGTGGAAATTAAAAGAAAGAAATGGCAAAGACCCTGATACAACATGGAGTATGATAAAAAGCCAAACCTTGCAACGGTTGTGTTATCTGCAGACTGTGACAAGAAGAAATACTAGCCATAATATTATGTTTAGAAGAAAAAAATTAATAAATGAAAGATCAGAAATGATGTCCAGATTTAATCACACCAAATAATACACCTGAGGATTATACAAACCTAGATGAAATTGTTTTATATTCTTAAGTAACTTCTCCCTAATTTTGAAATTTCTGTTATTTTAAACTTCTAGTTGTCATCAACCTCTAAAATGCACTCTAAAGCAGCGGTTGGCAACCCCCGGCCCGCGGGCCACGCCCGGCCCCCGAGTGAATCTTGTTCGGCCCGCGGGCCACTTCCAGCCACCCGAGTGAATCTTGTCCGGCCCGCGGGCCACATCCGGCCCCCGAGTGAATCTTGTCCGGCCTGCGGGCCACATCCGGCCCTCGAGTGAATCTTGTCCGGCCTGCGGGCCACATCCGGCTCTCGAGTGAATCTTGTCCGGCCTGCGGGCCACATCCGGCCCTCGAGTGAATCTTGTCCGGCCTGCGTGCCACATCCGGCCCCCGAGTGAATCTTGTCCAGCCCGCTACCTTACTCTGGACACGATATAAATATAAGTAAACCAAACCAAAGTGACAGTTGATAATCTGAATATATTACGTCAAAATTAAAAAAAAATATTCCTTTTTACCTGGAGAATGTGTTTTACCTTTATTTTCTATTTGGAATGTTCGCTAAAATTAGCGTACGGCCTCACTTTCACTTTTCCTGTTTATTGCTTTCGTGAGCGGGCATTTTTAAATGAATATAAAATTGTGTTTTCAACAGATTTTAATGGAATTGTTTTTTCAAAGCTGATTTATGAAACATTTATTTTTATGATGTAATATTTTTTTAATGAAATTCCCGTCAGATATTAGATTATATTGAATCTTTGCTTTTTTCAAACACAGAAAATTTATTCACATATTAAAAAAGATGGTTCTTCTCAATGCAACTGGAACCATAGCTATTTGGCCCTCTTCCATGACTCTACATAGCTTTTGTCACTCACTCTCCGAAAGATTGCCGAGCCCTGCTCTAAAGTATAGTTAATTTTCCCTAATATAATATAACTAGATAATCTATAACATATCGGCTACCATAAATTTAGTAATTCAACCATCTTCTGATAATTGATTTGTTTCGGTTAACGGATAGATCACTAAGTCAACAACATACGTTTAACGCGCATTTTATTTCGTTTAAACATTCCCGTCTTTGTCACCTTTTCATTATTTTAAATGAAAAATAAAGAAAATCCTGTATCACGAGGACACGCGAAAAGTTATCGCATGTCCTCGTGATACAGGATTTTCTTTGTTTTTCATTTAAAGTAATGAAAAAGTTACAAAGACAGGAATGTTTAAACGAAATACAATGTGTGTGTGTGTGTGTGTGTGTGTGTGTGTGTGTGTGCTTGTGTCTGTGTGTGCGTGTGTCCGTTGCCTATAGACTCCGAAATGGCTGAACCGATTTTCTTGAAAATTGACACAGTTGTACTATAAGCGTCTGCGAGTGTTCTTAGCTCGGTTTTGTGTAGAGGTACCCGCGATAAATATCGAAAATCGATAATAAGAAAGAATCGAGTTATAGAAAGAGTGGTCCGATTTTAATCAAATTTCATACACTCATAGACAAAGACATAAGAAACGATATTCAGAAGTTTCAAGGTTGCAGTTCTTACAATAGTGCAGAAAATCGATAATATAAATATATAAGGCAAGATGTTTGTGTGTGTGTGTCTTTATCTGCCTGTATGTCTGAATATTTTTCAGCCCTTTTATTTTAGTTTTTGCTTCGGGTTTGGCTCTAAGTAGGTATAATTGTAATACTTAGTCTCAGTTATGATATTATTTAGTCAGAGGAGATATTTAGCCTTCAAAATTCAGTTTACGGCGAAAAAAACTTATTTGATATCGATACCAGGAACTCAAAATTTGACTTACACCCATTCATTTTTCTTTCAGTCTACGGTTTCGCTTTAACTGGAAACAACTATTGCTTTTTAGTCTTTCGTGCCAATTTCCAAAGAATCTGAGCTCCAGGACCATGGATTAGTTTTAAAGCTTTCATTACACCCGAGCATTCGCCGGGCTATTCTGCTAGTGCTATATATGTATGCATTTAATTTATTTCATTATAGAAATTATTACGGAGTCGCCAACTGGGTGCCCGTGATTGAATGAAAAACAACCAATCACGGGCTACCTTTTTAGATTTTCAACAAACTCTCCACGTGAGCGGGTTTTACAAACTCCCTTCCTCTTTTGCTTGTTGGGACCTTACAGGCAATACGTCCCCGTCTGCTCTCCGCCATCTAGACCCAGGATACGTGAGAGGATTTGACTGCAACTGAAGCACAGAAGTCATGGCTCTATTTCTTCAACGCAGCCTTAACGACACAGGAAATATAAACTGTTAAAACGACGCGTCTTTCAGATAAGTTCCGCAAACTCGACTGTTTGTAAGAGACTATCCTTTCTTCTTTTCTCTTTTTTGCTGTAAGTACAAGTTTATAACATTTTCATCTGTGTTTGTGTTCCTTTCTTCTCGCCGGCGTCACAATATTGCTACCAATTAAAATTGGGAAATTCCTAATATCATCATTACTATGGAAAACATCTGGGTTTCAAGTCATTTCAAGTTTCTAACCAACTTTACCCTTAAATTAAATTCTTCCTATCTATCATGACCTGGCTTTCTATTGGTTTATTGAGACAAACCCTCCGAGAATCCTCCCTTAATCCATTTGTTTGTACTACGAATTTATGTTTAAAAATTCTCCGTTACGAGAGCGTATAACTTTATCTGAACCCACGCTATATAAATTTGTCTCAGCCGTCTTACTAACCAGATGCGCTTGTGAATCAGGTATTCTTTTATTTCCTTTCTTAGTGATTTTTATTACAAATCCTTACTTAGAGGACAGTGAATATGTAGCAGAAAAGGAAGGTACAAATTCCATGGATAAAAATTGACTTAACTGATGACCTATATACGGTACCTGTATATTTTCAAATCGTATCTCTTCAAAACATAATAAATGATGGATATCCACCGCTTCCTTTATAAATGAATTCCTCTGATTTTACTGGAAAGATGATACGCCCAAAATTGTGTTGTTTTTAAGTTTATATATGGCAAATATTGTGCCGATTTTAAGTTTCTATACATAAGGATGTGCGTTGTAGTACAGTGGATATCGGCTTGGAACGAGAAGCCGGGGAGCCGAGTTCGAATTCCAGCAGAATCCATTGTATTCACTTACGCGCAAATACCCTTGGGAAAGGTATTAATCCGTCTCTTCCTTCCAGTTATGGGTTAAATAGCAGGACAGATTGGGTTTTATAGCCTTGGTCGGCAACCAGTCTACCGCAGAAAGCAATGGCAACCTACTCCGGGATAATCTTCTGCTCAGTCAGTCATGTTTCTTTGGAGACATGATCGCCCAAGCGTGTATCACAAATGGCACTTAACTGACTTGCATAAGGATTCCTAACAGAAAAAAAATATTTCACTGCCTGATGATGTGCTAATAAAATAGTACCGAAACACAACGGCTCTTGTGTTGCAGTAAGCTATGTTTTTATTATAAACTTATAATAAAAATATTAGCATATATAAACGATCTACTAAGTATCAAAACTATTAATAAAGTAAATTTCTACAAATATTAGATTGCTAATCTATTTGTTTGTATTACTTTTAAAATATATCTTTATATATATTGCCTTAAACAATACTGACGTCATTGTGCGAACCTAAGGAACCGTTCGACCAACACTTTTCAAAGGTCTTCGTTGGCGTTATTGTTAATAATAACGCTGGACACAGGAAAAAAAAGAAAAGTTTACTTTGAAAAAGGGGGAAAGGTTCCTAAGGTTCGCACAAGGGCGTCAGTATGGTTTAAGACAATTTGTTGTTTCTGTGGATACAAATCTCTGTTTTTATATATATATATATATATATATATATATATATATATATATATATATCAGCATGCAGTGTGGGTATAGAAGAATCCAAAGAAGTGTCCTGTACATACAGTGGTAGGATAACTCTTTAAGAGAGCTCTAAATATATATATATATATAAATACATAATGAGCAAATATAAGAAAAATGAAGGCGGACACGTTATTTCATGGTAAATCGGAACTAAGGCCTATTTCAGGCGAACCATCATCAGCTTCCGTCTTTAATGTACAAAGGATATATATATATATATATATATATATATATATATATATATATGTGTGCGTTAGTTAATAATAATATATATATATATATATATTAATAAATATAGTTTTAAGGTGTACTCCATTTATAGGATAAAGTGCTCAACTAAGTGATAAATTATATATATATATATGTGTGTGTGTGTGTGTGTGTGTGTGTGTGTGTGTATGTGTGTGTGCGTGTGCGTGCGAGTGTTAGTTAATAATATGTATATACATATATATAATAATAAATATAGTTTTAAGGTGTGCTATATTTATAGAATAAAGTGCTCAATATCAGAGATAAAGCGTATGTAAATATAAAAGAGTGATCAAAGGCATAATGCGAAA
Source organism: Ascarosepion bandense (assembly GCA_037127315.1). Lineage (NCBI taxonomy): Eukaryota > Metazoa > Mollusca > Cephalopoda > Sepiida > Sepiidae > Ascarosepion > Ascarosepion bandense. Next base: position 179,698 of record JBBBDQ010000442.1, read on the forward strand.
GGAAGCATATCATCCAATACTGTCGAGGCAAGCAATCCCTTCTGGTTGCCGAATTATTGGACAAAATTTTGTTTCCCAACACGATAACGATCCGAAGCACAGCTCAAAATTATGCTAAAATTATCTGAAATCAAAGGAAAACAATGGAATTTTGAAAATTATGGCTTGGCTCCCTCAGTCTCCGGATCTTTCTCCAATTGAACTTGTCTGGGATGAAATTGATCGTACAGTTCGAAATGAACTTCCTAAAAATGAACAAATCTTGTTTAAATGCTTGCAGGATGCTTGGAAATCACTTTCATCAACTTATTTTTATAAGTTATTAGAAAGAATGCCAAGGATTTGTTCTGCGGCAATAAAGGCTCGTGGTTGTTTATTTGATGAAAAGAAAATATGAATTAATTTAATGAAATTCGAAATTCTCTATGTTAATTTTTGTTTTAATTATCGTACAATTGTAAGCAACAATGAAATATATTTATATTTATTCTTCTAAGACATAAAATTTGTTATTTCTTTCTCTTAGAGAATAAATTTATGTGGTCCCAAACTTATGGTCGGTAGTATATATATATATATATATATATATATATATATATATATATATATGAGTGAGTATAGAATGAGGAGAGAAAAAAGGAAATTATTTTCCGTCCAAAACATTAATTTAAAACAGTGCTCGATATAATGTGTATAGAGCAATGAATATTTATTATAAATTATGTTTTAGAACATATACATAATTTCTTCTATATATGTCCTCTTCCCTACAATCATATGTTTGTTTCAGTGTTTGGATTTAAACACTTCTTCAGGGGAAATAAAAGTTTGGAATCATTCTCTGTTTAAAATTTGGTTCGTTTTTGTCGTGCGGGTTGGTTGGGGTTATTGGTAATTAAGTGAATGTCTCGTTTTGGTCGTTAGACTTTTGAGGAATTTGGAGTGTAAGTGTGAAATTGTTGATTAATGGTATTGTCTGTTGGAATGTATGTTTTATCTTTTTATCAGTTGAGTATATCTTTTGGTTAGGATTTCTAAGAAGGCGATGTTGAGTGGTCATTTTTATGGTTGGCTATCATTTAATTGGTTGATGTCTGCTGTTAGTGGACCTAATTCATGTATTTATTTTATTTTATTTTTTTACCGAAAAAATCTAAATTGGAAAGAAAAAACACCCCACCCCTATCACGTCTATGAAAACATAGACACAGGATCAAAGTAAATACACATTCCCTTCATTATCAATAACCCCAACCAACCCCACAACAACAACGAACCAAATATAAACAGAGGATGATTCCAACTCTTGCTCTTTCCTCCTGATGAAATGTTGGTAACAGAACATTGAAACAAACATACGATTGTAGAGAAGAGGACATATATGGAAAAAATTATGTACATGTTCTAAAACATAATTTATAATAAATATTCACAGCTCTATACACCATATATCGAGCACTGTTTTAAATTAATGTTTTGGACGGAAAAAAAATTTCTTTCCTCGTTCTGTACTCACTCGGATATATATATATATATATATATATATATATATATATATATATTAGGCCACCCCAGTGTTTTAAGTAAATGATATATGATGATTCAGTGAATTCAATAATGATAATAATACAGAGCGAATATTGACAACAAAATATTTAGGCTTTACAAAAGAAAAAGAACATGATTTATTATATTTACTGATTTTACAAGTATTTCTTTTCATAAAATGCTAATTAATTAATTTTGCTAGAAATTCCAGACATTTGTACCAGCAGTTCAATGCTCTTACCATTGTGCTGCTACCGCGAGTGTAACATGTGAATCTATCGACTTTGAAATACGCTTTGAAATTTACAGCTATTCAAATAATTGGGACAATTTCCCGCGTTTTCTTTTCTTTTCTATTTTCCCGCGTTTTTTTCTTTTCTTTTCTTCCACCGTTTTTTTTTTCTTTTCTCCCCGCGTGACTGCGTCTCGCAACGGCTTATATCATAAATAACTTTTATGTCTAGTGTATATGTCCTCAAACCATTAATATATTTCATTTTACTATATTTTACATATATAAACAAACACGCGCACACACAAAAACACACACGCACACGCATATATATATATATATATATATATATATATATATATATATATATAATTTTACTATATTTTTATGATTCGACAAAAGTAGCTGCCCGTCATATGACTAAGCTATTTTAACATTAAGAATATACTTTTATTAATGTGAATAATTTTCAGCTCTCAGTTCATGTTATATCAATGTCATCATTAGGATTCTACATTTTGAATTTTGTGGTGATTATTTAAATAACGAAATGAATAGCAATTTATTAAAATATAACTGAATAAAGTAAATCAAATCTCACATTTTTATAGTTGCAGTAAATATGTTATCAGCTGAACAGTAACATTGTTTAACTGCGTCCCAAGATATTTGATATATTTAGCGTATGCAATGTATATTAGCCAGTTGAGTGCCATCCGTGATACACGCTTGGGCGATCATGTCTCGAAAGACACATGAGTGACTGGTCAGAAGATTTTCTATCCTGCTCTTTAAATTATAGCTGAAAGGAGAAGAGACGGATTGTATTAATAAGTAGTAATCATTGGGGGATCAGTTTATTACTTAATAACAATAGAAAACTGATCCCCCACTTTTTGCCCAGTATAAACTTTACTTATGTTTCCAGCTATTATCTTCATTCAGTCAGTTAAGTGCCAGACGTGATACACGCTTTGGGCGATCATGTCTCGAAAGACTTCTTTTATATATCGTGTTCCTTAAGGACATGGCTTATCATCGCTATCCAAAACTTTCTTTTCCCTTTTTAGCAGTTTTTCCTCCTTTTGTCAAAGTTCCCCTTTCATGTTCCGCTATGTATTAACATAAGCTCCTCATATATTTGGATCACAGCTCTTCCCTATTTCTCTTGACCTAAATATTTTTCTATCGAAGCCCTCCCTCCTCCTTATGCGTCCAAGGAATTCCACTTTTTTCTTCCTCATTCTAAGTGTCCTGCTCTTTTTTGTTACCATTTTTCCTAAGACTTTAAGGCTTACTCGCTTCATCCATGAAATTCTCAGTAAACTTTTGTATAACCACATTTCTGCTGATTCCATTTTTTCTTCATGCAGAGATTGTCGGGTATTCAATGCCATGCAAGAGGATGGATATCCCACAGCAATGCAGCACGCTTTTCTTTTGTTTTTAATGAGATCTTTCTGTTTCTAAGCATTTTGCTTGGCTTTTGGAATGGCTGTTTCATTAATTCGTTATGTGTTCGGATTTCAATGTCACATTTTCTGTTCTTTGTTAAAACTTTTCAGATACTTTTTTTTTTTTAATCATCTCACCCCAAGCAAGGCATTCCACTGCCACTATTGCGCATGGGGCTACATAGGGGAAGGTAAAGAGAAGGAGTGGTTAGACATAGGGAATGTCAGAAGGAAGGTGACAGATGAATAAGGATACAGAGGATGAGGGTTGGGGAGAGTGCTTGATAGAATGGGAGCAGGTTAGTGTGTTAGGAGGTGTCTATTGACCTTACATTTAAACTCCTGGAGATTGTAGTCGTCGGGGAAGCAATCATTTGGAAGAGAATTCCACAGTCGGGAAGTGCGAGGAAAGAAACTGTTGGAGTAGAAGTTACGGCTGCATTTTATCGGTTTCACTGTAAAAGGGTGGGATCTAGTTTCTAATCTAGTATCTCGTGCAAATTCGTATTTAGGGGGCACCAATGATCTAAGTTCATCGGAGCAGAAGCCGTGAAAGTATTTATAGAAATATAGACACAGGGAAGCCACGTCGCGCCGGTGGGAGAGAGACTGCAGGCGGTCTGCCAAGTCGGTATCTATCACATTACAGACCCTCCTCTGAACCTTATCGAGAAGCCCGAGGAGAACAGAAACTTCTAATGTTGCTATGTCCAATTTATAATTCCCGTCTTTATGTTAATATCTCCAATTAGGAACACGCACATTGGGCTTTTTCTGTTGCTCATGACCTTTTACTTTCTGTCCTCTTGCAGTTGATGGTTACTAGTTACTGTTGGGATGTAATGGATATCAGCTTGAAATGAGAAACCGGAGATCCGAAGTCGAATTCCTGTCGAATTCTTTTCTTTCACTTAGTTTCTGGTAGAGAGATAGCGTTATCTAGCATGGACAACAGTCTGAACAATGCCAGGACACTCAATCCCTCGGTCGCAATGACTTGTGTTTTCAAGCTAGCCCAACCATCGACGATTCCTCAAAGAAAGCCGCTTACCCAATTTTACTCACAATGCTTGTTGGCATGGTTTTCATGCACTTTCCAAAGTCTCTTCGAAACCAATAATATCAAGAAGTCCTGACAAATCGCCCATGGTGAGATTCGAACCCTGGCTTCATGCGAACGAGCTAACCGCTCGACCACGCGCCCGTAACATGAATATAAATGCGTATATTTATACGTACACAAAAACAGAAAAGGTATATATATATATATATATATATATATATATATATATATATATATATACACACTAGCTGTATAGCCCGGCGTTAATCGATTTCTGCACTATTGTAAGAACTGCAACCTTGAAACTTCTGAATATCGTTTCTTATGTGTTTGTCTATGAGTGTATCAAATTTGATTAAAATCGGACCACTCCTTCTTTTACCCGATTTTTTCGATTATCGATTTTCGATATTTATCGGGGGTACCTCGACACAAAACCTATCTAAGAACACTCGCAGACGCTTATAGTACAATTGTGTAAATTTTCAAGAAAATCGGTTCAGCCTTTCCGGAATCTATAGGTAACGGACACACACACACACACACACACACACACACACACACAGATACACACTCACACAGACAAAGTTCCATTTATAAATAAGTATAGATATATTCTTTTCGTCGGTTAGATGTAAGATATATAGGTCTAGGTACATGTTTCCAAATGATTGAATCTATCCACGGTTGCATGACATTCAGGTATGTGGAGTGAATGAGAAGACAGAATAAAAACAAAGGTGGATGAAAAAGATAGGGGCAGATGGGATAGGTTCAGTGTCTACCTGTGTGCGTTTGCCTGCATACATACATATTAGTAGGTGCTGAAAAATTCTTGCCCAAACCTAGACGCCCAGCCTGACCCACAAAGTCTTATGCTTTCGCTTGACCGCCTAGGCTTTCTGACATCATCACATCCGAAATCTTAAAGTAAACCTTTTTTTTTGTTAAGTTCTATCGAGATCAGTTAACCAAGATTTACCTTCCTCTAATCTAAACTTATTTATAAATGAAACTTTATCTCTGAGTGTGCGTGTGTGTATCCGTTACCTATAGACTCCGAAATGGCTCAACAGATTTTTTTCAAAATTCACACAGTTGTACTATAAGCGTCTGTGAGTGTTCTTAGATAGGTTTTGTACCCCCGATAAATATCGAAAATCGATAATCGAAAAAATCGGATTAAAGAAAGAGTGGTCCGATTTTAATCAAATTTGACACACTCAAGACATAAGAAACGTTTCAAGGTTGCAGTTCTTACAATAGTGCAGAAAATTTGATATCGATACCAGGAAATCAAAATTTGACTTACTTTCATTCATTTTTCTTTCAGTCTACAGTTTCGCTTTAACTGGAAACAACTATTGCTTTTTAGTCTTTCGTGCCAACGTCCAGGACCATGGATTAGTTTTAAAGCTTTCATTACACCCGAGCAACGCCGGGCTATACTGCTAGTTCATTAAAAAACAAAAATATTCACGCTTAATTTCCAAGTATGAACTTGAACGGTTACAGAAATAGAAGATGTCACCATTATATGGGATTACACAATCAGAAAAAATTGAAGCAAATAGGCCGGACATTATTGTTGAAAACCAGAAAAAAACTTTCCTATTAATTGATATGAATTGTCCAGCGGATTGTATTATAGCAACAAAGGAAACTGTCAAAATATAAAGACCTGGAAATTGAAATAGAAAAAAATGTGGAAATTGAAAACAAGAGTTGTGCCAGTGATAGTAGGTGCACTTGGAATGATAAAAAATGGAACAAAACAACACATTGAAAGAATCCCTGGAAACCCCAGCTTAAGAGATATACAAAAAATTGTCTTATTAAGTACAGCCCACACATTAAGGAGAACTTTGTCTATGTAACGCTAGGGATGATGGGGAAGATAGAAAAAGCATGAAATGAAACCATAGCAACACGCCCCGACCTGCCTTAGGTCTTCCCGCAGACTTGGTAGGTAGTGCGACCATAGCAGAAATCGAATTATGATGAAACATTACAAAATAATAATAATTTATGTTTTATTTAGTTGTTTTAATTGAGTTTACTGCATACAATGAAGTAAAGCTATTAAACACAAACGGTTATTGAGTGTAGAAGAATGAGAAACAAACATTTCTAAGGAGGAAGAATGAAAGAAAAGTAATCAGGGCAGGAGATAACGATTGGAATTGCATTTAAATTTTTGAAGATTAAAGTTGGCTGGAAAGCATGGATCCGTAAAAAGAGTTCTTCAAGTAAGAAATGCTGCAAATGAAACTGTTAGCAAATAATTTATGGTTACATTTTGCCAGCTCAGCTGTAAATTGTTAAGATCTTAACACCAGTCCAGTCAGTCAGTTAACTGTCATACGTGATACACGCTTCGGCGATCATGTCTCGAAAGAGACATGACTGACTCGGCAGAAAATTTTCTATCCTGCTATTTAAACTATAGCTGAAAAAAAGAAGAAACGGATTGTATTAATAAGTAGTAATTAGTGGGGGATCAGTTTATTACTTAATAACAATAGAAAACTGATCCCTCACTTTTTGCCTAGTAGAAGCTTTACTTATGTTTCCAACTATTATCTTCTTTCAGTCAGTTAAGTGCCATACGTGATACACGCTTCGGCGATCATGTCTCGAAAGAGACATGTCTGACTCGGCAGAAAATTTTCTATCCTGCTATTTAAACTATAGCTGAAAAAAAGAAGAAACGGATTGTATTAATAAGTAGTAATTAGTGGGGGGATCAGTTTATGACTTAGTAACAATATAAAACTGATCCCCCTTTTTTTGCCCAGTAGAAGCTTTACTTATGTTTCCAACTATCATCTTCATTCAGTCAGTTAAGTGATATACTTGATAGCGCTTTGGGCGGTGACTGACTGTGAAGATTATCCCGCAGTAGGTTACTTTCTGCGGTAGACTGGTTACCAGCCAATGCTATAGAACCCAATCTGTCCTGCTATTTAGCCCATAACTGGAGGGAAGAAACTGATTACTACCATTCTGAAAGGTATTTGCACATAAGTGAATGCAACGAATTTAGCTGGAATTGGAACTCGGCTCCCCGATTTCTTTTTCCGTGCCGTTATTCACTGCACCACAACGCACAGCCAGTCTAGTACTGCGCGTAAAAAAAAAAAAAATTATAGGGAGGAAACCTTACGGAGGTGGGAAAATGATGAATAGCCGAGACGCTAGACCAGGATTCATAATATTGCTGATTCTTCTTTGGATTTTATCAAACTGGATAAATAGCAGGAACACCGGTCTATATGTAGCAGCAATTGTCTAGGCATAGACGGATGGTAAACTTATAAATATGTAAGATGGATTCTGGAGAGAAATATTGTCTCGTACAACACAGTGAACGAACTTTCTTAGCAGCTGACCTAGCAATGGATTCAATATAGTCTTTCCACGACATGGCAGTCGAGAACGTTAACATGAAAAGGCTCAGTCAATCACTTTCCTGGATGGAAGGCAGAAACGGGTCTTACAGATGATTAATGGAAAGCTTGTATGTATGTAAACAAGATTTAATGCATTCAACAAACAAGGTTTGTTTGTTTCGTTTTTATTGTATTGCAATTTTCGAATGTACTTTGTGGTACACTGGATATCGACTCTGAACGGCAAATTGGGGAGCCGAGTTCGAATTCCAGTTGAATTTCTCACATTCACTTACGCGCAAATATCCTTGGAAAAGGTATTAATCAGTCTCTTCCCTCTAGTTATGGGTTAAATAATAGTACGGGTTGGGTTCTATAGCTTTGGCTAGTAACCAGTCTACCGCAGAAAGCAATGGCAATGTACTGCAGGATAATCTTTTGCTCAGTAATTCATGTCTTTTTCGAGACATGATCACCCAAGCGTGTATTACGTATGGCACTTAACTGACTAAATTTTCGAATAAGTTTTTGTACAGCCTAATCGAAAAGGTATGTGAATTATTCAAATTTGAGATAGATCGATGCAGTAACAGGATTTTATCAATTCAGGGAAGAAATCTCGAACCCAAACTTTTCGTATTCATAAATCTCGTACTCCAAATCTCATCGGAAATGACATCTTCACGCGACTTTATCGCTGAGAGGAGATTCAGCTTATAAATTTGAAATAAAAAAAATCAATAAAAAAAATCAATATTATATATATATAAATATTTCAGTAGTTAAACATTTTTTTTAGATACACTTAAAAAATGTTCTTTAAAACAACATTCAAAAGTATTATTAGAGATAGGTTTACGTTTACAAACATTAAAAAACTCTATCGCTTTCTACGTCACGTGATGTAAATATCTGTCGACGAACGCTCTCGCGACGAACATTTCTAGTTTAAATTTTAAAATCATTTGTTTCTGATGAAAGGCCGAGGCCGGTCTGAAATATCAAATATATATATATAATAATAGAAATAAATAAATACTGTAAAAAAAAAAAATACATTTTTAAACTTACAACTTTTTAGTAGTTTTTCCTAATAAAAAAACTAATATACACGTAAAAATTAATAATGGTACGGAATTATTTTAAAATTTCAATCATTTAAACATCTTTACAGGTAAAACAAGACAATATAGTGCGAAGACTTAATCATCATGTTTCATTTCTGTTTGATGAATCAATATAGATGTGGGTCTTCGTCGCCAATTTATTGTCGAATTGTCGCGAAACTTCACCGCAAAGTTTTAGTGACCGGTTTGGCCGGAAGTAAGACACGGAACACAAGAGGTAGGTGCCAAACAATATATTAGTATAACAAGAAACAAGATATTCAAAAGAAGTATTAATAATAAATAATATAGAAATAAATAAGTCCGAAGGTATTATTACGCCTGACTAGTAGCTGTCGTCAACGGCCTTCGTAAATTGCTTTCGTTAACTGCACCTATTAACTGTTCTTTAGAGGTCACGCAGGTAAATACATATAACAAGAGGAAGAGTCCATTACTCGTAAGAGGGCACTATAACAATAAGTCAGGAGAAAATTGAAGCTGCGTTAGCAATAGTTTTACCCAACGACGTAAGCTGCCACAGAACTAAAACATTAACCAAAGAACTCGAGTCTTGGTTTTAAATAATCTTGTCAGATCGAGACACCTGAGTAGATGCCATGCATGGCGCCAAACAATCGAATATATAGACATAAATAGACATATTCTAATGTACAGAACCGCTTTCTCAAATCACTTGTGTAAAAGAAGCGTGTAGGTCTTGGCGAGGAACATACTTCTTTGAACATCGTGGACCAGCACTACATAATCACGCATGAAGAACTATACTAAATCACAGAAACCACATCACTTGGGGACTTTCAAAAACGGAAATAGAAAGCACGTGCAACTCGACGAGAAAATAACGAGATATTGATATTCTACACTACTTTGAACAAAAGGTTAAGAAGAAAACTTCTATCAGTACTAGAAAGATCCATAACAGTGAACTGGAGAAATTTATTTTCCTGCAAAAATTATTTTAATAGAAATATTTAAACACTTTAAACCGATGGCAAGAATGTTTTCTCGATCAATTAATTCTAAATGTTTCCTTGTAAGGAAACGGCTAATATTACCATTAGTATTTGCCTACGTCTATCATACCACGAGACTTTAAAATGTCGTAAGTGTATAATATGTTTTTTTTTTTGTTTTTTTTTAATCATATCACCCCGAGCAAGGCGGTAACGCCACTGATGTGCAGGGGGCTACATAGGAGTGAAAAGATTGGAAAAGAGAAAACCGGAAACCGCATCCTAAACAGGAAACAAGGGATGAGCCTCTTCACCTGTTCAATAGACGTGGGTGGAGTGTGAACCGGGCGATAGTTTAGTCTATCTACTCCAATTATATGTGGGTCAGAAATAATTTCTTGATTGTTGTTGTATTGTGGAATGAAGAGATACGCAGAGAAATGTAGATAAACTACTTTATTAACAGAGTGGTACAACCAAGATGTATATACAATATTTACAGTTTCTCGCAGTGGTAGGTGATACTTCCCGAAGTCCGTGATAATGACAACATCCACCCGTGCTAAGCGCACATTGCCTTTTATACATCAGGGCGGCCGGATGTTACATGGTACGAGCCACGACACAACACTATCTATCTATCTATCTATCTATCTATCTATCTATCTATCTATCTATCTATCTTATCTATTCATGTTATTCATATCTATCAAATTTTATTCCTATCTATCTATCTATCTATCTATCTATCTATCTATCTATCTATCTGCCTTCGCTTGTGTTCATATCTATCTATCTATCTATCTATCTATCTATCTATCTATCTATCTATCTATTGTATCGTAGAATGAAGAGATACACAGAGAAATGTAGATAAACTACTTTATTAACAGAGTGATACAACCAAGATGTATATACAATATTTACAGTCTCTCGCAGGTGATACTTCCCAAAGTCCGTGATAATGACAATATCCACCCGTGCTAAGCGCACATTGCCTTTTATACATCAGGGCGGCCGGATGTCACATGGTACGAGCCACGACACAACACTATCTATCTATCTATCTATCTATCTATCTATCTATCTATCTATCTATCTATTGTATCGTAGAATGAAGAGATACACAGAGAAATGTAGATAAACTACTTTATTACCAGAGTGGTACAACTAAGATGTATATACAATATATGTATATACAATATTTACAGGCTCTCGCAGTAGTAGGTGTTACTTCACAAATTCCGTGATAATGACAACCCCAGCCTGTGCTAAGCGCACATTGTCTTTTATACATACGGGCGACCGGATGTCACATGGTAAGGGCCACAACACAATACTATCTATCTATCTATCTATCTATCTATCTATCTATCTATCTATCTATCTATCTATCTTTTTCATTCTGTTCGTATCTATCTATCTTTTTCATTCTGTTCGTATCTATCTATCTATCTTTTTCATTCTGTTCGTATCTATCTATCTATCTATCTATCTATCTATCTATCTATCTATCTATCTGTCTGTCTGTCTTCGCTTGTGTTCATATCTATCTATCTAGCTAGCTAGCTAGCTAGCTAGCTATTGTATCGTAGAATGAAGAGATACACAGAGAAATGTAGATAAACTACTTTATTAACAGAGTGGTACAACCAAGATGTATATACAATATTTACAGTCTCTCGCATATTATTAGCTGGAATCACAGCGAAGCTAAATAAAAGCATGTTTAAGAAGTCCCCAAAATTCATTTGTTCTTGTTCTTAAGGACACATGGGCCAGTGGATATAGACGCTGGTTAGTTACTGTGACTTGACCAAAGAGTTGTGAGTTCAATACCATGCTAACTTACAGAGATAACTCATAACTACCAGAAGAAGCAAGGAATGAGCCTGAGTAAGACCCCCCTCCCAGTTCGAAATTCGTATCAACTGAAGAAGACCGGAGCGTACAACGAAACGTCGTACAAATGGCAAGAAAGATGAGAACAATAGCCCGAATAATGTAAATACTGTAAATGTTTTCTCGGTCAATTAAATCTAAATGTTTTCTTGTAAGGAAACGGTTAATATTACCATTAGTATTTGTCTACGTCTATCATACCACGAGACTTTAAAATGTCGTAAGTGTATAATATCTGGGTCAGAAATATATTTTGACTGAACCCCATGAACCCCGCGATTCGATTATTACACAAGGCTAAGTGTGGGTAAAAAACAAAAATAAAACATAGTTTGAAATCCTACCTATGAACTCGAAGATTGGCGACAGGCACCGGATAAGTAACTGTTTATTTTATTTTAAGTCAATTAGTCCAACCTCCTTTCATCCGGTGAAAAACTTATCAAAGCAAAAGATGCCGTGATGATTTTCTCATTCTATCATGTTAAGTGTTGGAAGTTGGAAGAAAAGAAAACAAAATGATTTATCAAAACACAGAGCTAAATCACAAACAAATATTTAATTTACTAAAAAAACCACAAAATAAAATATATACAAAATATACAGCTGCAGCATTCAAAACAGAAAACATAGTTTACTGGCGAAGTGTTACGAGGGAGGAGGAAAGGTGAGGGTCAAGTATTTTTAACAAGTTAGGGCTAGCGAAGTAATCTAAGTGTTATTACTGGAAATCCACAAATATATGTATATAGAAAATAATTTTTAGTTTAGTCAATGAAAATATTCAAAAACTCTATTTACCAATTTAGTTCCAGGACGTCCTCAGTTGGGTTTTTATTAGTCGGTAACTTTTCATAGAGATTCTTTCGGCTGGATATAATAGTCCTCCAATCAAAACCCGGAATTGATAATGCCAGAAATTCCTTCTTTACAACTGACAACTCTTTTCCAAAAAAGAGGCATTCAAAACAGAAAACGTAGAGGTTTAAATCTGTATTCGATCTACTGGCTAAGTGTTACGAGGGAGAAGAAAAAATGAGGGTCATGTATTTTTAACAAGTTAGGGCTAGCGAAGTAATCTAAGTGTTATTACTGGAAATCCACTAATATATGTATATAGAAAATAATTTTTAGTTTGTTCAATAAAAATATTCAAAAACTCTATTCACCTCTATTCACCATGAGGTTCTCTTTTGAGTTTTTGTTGGTCGGTAACTTTTCATAGAGAGTCTTTCGGCTGAATATAATAATCTACGAATCAAAAGCCGGAGTTGATAATGCCAGAAATTCCCTTTTAACAACGGTATTTACCCACCTTCCCACTTAAGGCGAGATGTGACACAAGGTCTTTTTAATGTGGGCCTTCCCAGCCATACAGCCAGGCCAAAAATATCTGTCTATCTTTTCCCAGTCGTGATTCTACCCTTCGGCGGAACCACGACTGGGTCAGTGCTCTCTGCCTTCGGGCAGAGAGCTCTCTCCACCCGAAGGCAGAGAGCTGACAGTGTCATAGTAGCAGAGGTAAATGCCAACTTAAAATTCCCTTTTAACAACTGACAACTCTATTAAAAAAACCTATTTTTATAGGGCTGGCACCTAATTAGCATACTTCTCGATGTTTCTCGAATCATCTAGTTTTTTCTCGAATATACTGGAATAATCTAGAATCTGCTAAACGTTTTATTTCTAATTTCTTTATTTTACAATTACTTCATGAAAGAAAAGTTTTTTGTATTAACAAGTAGGACTCAGTAGAATCCTTTACTATAAATGTTAACCTTTTTGTTGACTTTATTAATATTTTTTATATAGAAATGCATCCTCGTAACAGTCATTATTACCATTGACTATTTGTTGGTGTCTATAGCATTCTATTGTAGATGTATAATATGTGAACTCCAAATGTGTTGTTGATTTTCTTTAACGTGTTATCTATTTTTGTTATTCCTGATATTCGATGATATTTAATTTGGCACAAGATCAAGTGCGAGAAAGAAAATAGAAGCATTTTGCCAGCGTTGAAAATCAGCATTTCAAATTATACGTTTTTAACTCGAACACGAACAGCTGTCATTATCATCAATAGGAAAGACACACTTACTAAAGCCACTTAATAAGTAAATGTTTATAGAAAAATGTCCTGTCGTCCCCACCTGCTTTTAATTTGATCAAAGTTTTTACCTCCAGTTAGTATTTGCTTACGTTTCTATCAATCCACGGGACTTAAAAATGCATCGTAGGTGTATAATATGTGGATCAGAAATGTCTTCTTACTGCGCAATGTAAATTCCTGGCGCTGGGATCTATGATATTCAACCAAGAAGCTGATCCGCCTTCATCTTGAAAACCATGAAGGCTGGACGATAAGACTTGGTCCTGTCATAATAATCAGAAGAAAAACTTGAGGTTATCACTGTAGAAATGGGCAGTAATGCCTTGTACGTTTCTTCATCTTTCTACCCATATAAATGTTGGTTGATTTTTTATGATTTACAGGAATGAATAGCGCCAGCCACTTTTTAATCAGCCAGTTGATGCTGTCAATAGAAGGGCAAAAAAAAAAAAATACAGATTTCACTGTTTTGCGATTAGGACAACGTTATTCGTCCTACGAAAAATCTGAACATACAAACTTTAAAATTCTTTGCGCCAAAACAAACATTCTTCCTTGAAACACATCTATCTAAACTTATTTATAAATGGAACTTTGTCTCTGTGTGTATGTGTGTGTGTGTGTGTGTGTGTGTGTCCGTTACCTATAGACTCCGAAACGGCTGAACCGTTTTTCTTGAAAATTTACTCAGTTGTACAATAAGCGTCTGCGAGTGTTCTTAGCTAGGTTTTGTGTCGAGGTACCCCAGATAAATATCAAAAATCGATAATAAGAAAAAATCGGGTTATAGAAGGAGTGATCCGATTTTAACCAAATTCATACACTCATAGACAAAGACATAAGAAACGATATTCAAAAGTATTCAAGGTTGCAGTTCTTACACTAGTGCAGAAAATCGATAATATATATATATATATATATATATATATATATATATATATATATAAAAGGCAAGATGTTTGTGTGTGTGTCTGTTTATCTGCCAGTATGTCTGTATTTTTTAGCCCTTATTATTTTAGTTATTGTTTGGGGTTTGGCTCTAAATAGGTATAATTTTAGTTCTTAGTCTCAGCCATGATACCATTTACTCAAAGGACTTATTTAGCCTTCAAAATTCAGTTTGCGAAGAAAAAAACTTATTTGATATCGATACCAGGAAATGAAAATTTGACTTACATCCATTCATTTTTCTTTCGGTCTACGGTTTCGCTTTAACTGGAAACAACTATTGCTGTTTAGTCTTTCGTGCCAACCTCCAAAGAGCCAACGTCCAGGACCATGGATTAGTTTTAAAGCTTTCATTACACCCGAGCAACGCCGGTCTATACTGCTAGTATATATATATATATATATATATATTAGGCGCGATTGGTAAATTGTCGCAATTATTTTATTATTTCAAATATTCTTTAGGCTGAGTCTGAGCTTCAGGACCATGGATTAGTTTTAAAGCTTTCATTACACCCGAACACGACCGGGCTATACTGCTAGTCTTAGTTATATTCTAAAACCTAGATTTGTTTTTTAATCATTTCACCCCATGCAAGGTAGTAAAGCCACTAAGACACTAATAGTGTGACGGAATAAGCAAAGGACAGATTGATTTTTGATGATTTGCAAGAATGTTCAGCTTCAGCCAATTCTTAACTAATTGGTCATTTCAAGAATCTGAACTCGTGACCTTTATAAGTGTTTGCGCCAAAACAAAGATTATTCCTTGAAATTCATTTTAGATGTATTCTGTAGATATATCTGTGTTTTTGTGATTTGCAGGACGTAGTCTTAACCCCTTATTAAGCATTTGGTCGATGCCTTAAACTGAGGGGACGAAGCAGTTATTACCGTTTTGTAACGAGGACACCGTTACACGTCCTTTTGACAGCCATTAGTTCTACTGGACATTTTCTGCAGTTATATAGTATCACTGAGGAAAAGGTAGACCGTTCGGTGCACATATGAATTTTGAACCCTAGAAGAAAATGACCCCAAATCACCCAAATCATTTTTCATCAAGCCTTTGATGCCCGAAATAAAAATCAAGGGAAGAATTTATTGTGAATTCTTTTTTTTTTTTTTTTTTTTTTTGGCAGTTGGTACGGGATATTTCTTTTGCGTGCACTGACTCACCTGTCTTTTATCAACTTGGAGGGAACCTTCAGAAGATGAAAAGAAAAAATGCTCCAATTTATTTTCCCCACAAATAAAATTCAAAATTCGTCCCCTTCTCCATGCTCTGCAGTTTAACCTTTTTTTTTTAGACCTGTCATAATTTGATCAAAATGTTTTAATCACGTTTGTTATGCGTTTATCAGCGGCTTCTACCGACCTGTAATCCGACCTTCTTTTAATCCGGTCAATGTTTGGACAAAAGATTAATATTTTTCAGTACATTTAGAATATATATTAGGTAAATTAAAAGTGGATTATAAGGGATTTTCTATCCGAATTTTTACAGAGAGATCTAACGCTGAAATCTCTGTGACTTATGAAATTCAATGACCGAACCGAACTGTTAATCCGACCAGTTTCAGAAAATGTGATAGACAAAGTAAATCGGAATGGGAAATTTTTATAAAATAAAAACATTGATTTACTGTGTTTTGCTTTTTGCTTATTTAATGTTTCGTTGATAACAGTTTTGTTATTTTTTAAATAAATTTAATTTATATTTGTTTTCATAGCCTTTCTAATAAAACGACATTACATTCCGAACAAACTCATTTTTTAGCAAAGCGTTTACGTCTTTCCATATCCCCTCTAATAAAACGACATTTCTGTCTGTGCAAACTAATTTTCAAATGAATTTGAGTTACATTTGTTTTCATATCCTTTCTGGCATTACTTTCCGTAAACAATATTTTTAAATCAGTCTGTCAGTCAGTTAAGTGCTATATGCGATACACGCTTGGGCAATCATGTCCCGAGAGGGACATGACTGACTAGGCAGATTACCCACAGTAGGTTGCCATTACTTTCTGTGGAACACTGGTTGCCAACCAAGGCTATAGGACCAAATCTGTTCTGTTATTTGAAGATTATCCCGCAGTAGGTTGCTATTACTTTCTGTGGTAGACTGGTTGCCAGCCAAGGCTATAGGACCAAATCTGTTCTGTTATTTGAAGATTATCCCGCAGTAGGTTGCTATTACTTTTTGCGGGAGACTGGTTGCCAACCAAGGTTATAGAACCAAATCCGTCCTGTTATTTAACCCATAACTAAAGGGAAGAGACGGATTAATACCTTTCCCAAGGGTATTTGCGCGTAAGTGAATGCAAGGAATTCAACTGGAATTCGAACTCGGCTCCCTGATTTCTCGTTCAGAGCCGATATCCACCGCACTACAACGCACATTTTTAAATACTTAATTTATATTTATTTTCATATCCCTTATAATAAAACGGCATTACTTATAGAACACATCAATTTTTAAATAATTTTACATTTTTCATATAGTTGCTAATAAAACGACATTATTTTCTGAACACTCTGATTTTTAGATGAATTTCATTTATATTAATTTTTTTTTTCTATCATTTCTGGTCAAAGGCAATTACTTTCTAAACCAGTCAATATGAAACGCATATATATATATATATATTAATTAATCAGTTTGTCTGACGATCGCAAGAACGTGAAACCCAGGGTTACAAACTCGCACCTATCTATATGAATATGTCAGCTCTATCACTGATATTGAGCGCTTTCAAATAAGTACCACACATATATAATATATAAATAATATAATGTATATAACAAATTGCATATATATATATATATATATATATATATATATATATATATATATTGATATTTATAATTGTATACATATACTTTTCACACACACACATACACACACACACTCACACACACACATATATATATATATATATATATATATATATATATATATATATAATTTTTTAATTAGGTGAATAATATGAAACTAATAAAATTAACTTACCACTAATATCGCTTGTCTCCCTCGAACTGGTAAATTTCTCTGATTCCTTGTTTGATAATTCCGATAAATCACAGATTCTTTCTTCTGTGAATTCGAGGGGTGGCGTCCACAAAGGGTCCACGATTTCATCTTTGGGACAGTCTCTCTGTGCAGACTTGTGCTTATGTCGCCGAACTAACAGAGCACGCGGCATTATTTGGTCCTCAGAAGATCGACTTCAGAATTTCGTTCTCCTGACTTCTTATGCGCATAGATAAACAATTCAGAGATTCAAATTATCCTAGCTTGAAATCTGCCACCAGGAGTCGACCCCAGAAATAAAAAATAGTTTAAAATGCTAAAATTAAGATTATAATATTTTGGTTCCCATGTAATTAATATATTTCGTCGGTGAATAAAAGTATTTTCATAATTGCCCTTGTTATAATTCTGTCCGGAACCTGGTATCACTTGTAAAGTTTAGTTTCTGAAAAAAAAGAAAGAAGAAAAGCGTCATTATCATCATCGTCATCATCATCGAAATAATTGATCGTTACGATCCAATATTTTCCAACCCTTCCAGAAAATCGGGATATCTAGAAAACAACAAAGATATCATAAGACCCAATATTCAACAATGTTTTTCGTCAGTTAACAATAATGTCTAAATTTTGTTAAACTATGTTAAAGACTGGGTTTTATTTTATTTTATTTTTGTTTTCTGGAAATTGCACTTTTCTGGAAATGGTGTAATAATAATAATAATAATAATAATAATAATAATAATAATAGCAACAGCAACAATAACAATAGTAACTAGGAAAACAACACATTGAAAGAATCCCTGGAAACCCCAGCTTAAGAGATATACAAAAAATTGTCTTATTAAGTACAGCCCACACACTAAGGAAAACTTTATCTATGTAATGCTAGGGATGATAGGGAAGATAGAAAAACATGAAATGGAGCCATAACAACACGCCACGACCTGCCTTAGGTCTCCCCGCAGACTTGGTTGGTAGTGAGACCAAAGCAGAAATCGAAATATGATGAAAAATGACATCATAATAATAATAACAATAACAGCAACAACAACAATAACAGTAGTAACTAGAAAAAACCGTGAAAATTTCATAGTTTTCTATTTTGATTTTCTTAATTCTTCATTTAATGGTTGAATAAGTTCATGGCGAACTCTACAATAAAATATCCCACAAAATCGCTTCGTTAAATATTTCAGATCAACTTTAATAAAATATTGCAATAACAATCGTAAATATGAATGCTGGTCGCTATTTTAAGAAGTGGGTACAAATGCAAACATTTCAAATTGACAACTTTTTCCATTTCACTGAAACAGTCGATATACACTTCTATTTTTGTTCGTTTGTTTCTTACATTCATTCTTTTTTTTTTTTTACTAAGAAAGTAGGTCATTTAAGTGCCATGCGTCATACACGCTTGGGCGATCATGTCTCGAAATGACTGACTTGGCAGAAGATTATCCCGCAGTAGGTTGCCATTACTTTCTGCGGTAGACTGGTTGCCGACTAAGGCTACAGAACCCAATCTGTCTTGTTATTTAATACATAACTGGGGGAAGAGACGGATTAATACCATTTCCAAAGGTATTTGCGCATAAGTGAATGCAAGAAATTCGACTGGGATTCGAACTCGGCTCCCTGAGAAAGTACGAAGTCCAAAGTAGCGTGTCTTGTTTTTTTTCTACGCAGTCAAAACAGAATAGTTCATTATTTATAATCTATTGCTAGAAGACGTTAACACTTTCTTTCTTTCTTTCTTTCTTTCTATACAAATCCTCGTCTTATGAACAGTTCTCTTAATAATAATAATAATAATAATAATAATAATAATAATAATAATCTAAAAAAATTCAGCAGGCCATGTTATTTTATTTATGGTAACTGAATTTTTGGCGATTACCTTACTCGGTTTTACTAAGTTGTGATAAAATCATTTGAATTTGATTTTCTTAAAGGCGTTAATTTATTTTTAAATGGATTTTTTAATCCGATATTATTTCACTGGTTAGTTCCAGTGACTTGACCCAAAGAGTTGTGAGTTCAATACCAGACTTACTGCGTAAGTGGTGTGATGTTCTCTGAGCTTTTAGTCTGTATTATTGTGACATAATGTAGTGTTGTCTTTCTCGCTTCCAATTACAGCTTTTCTTCGAAGTGAACAGTGGGACAGAGTGCGTAGGTCCTTCTCTAAGGGTTTTATAGCACAGGAGGGAAATAACTAGGAGAGTTGAGTTATCAAGGGGAATTAACTTACACTGGGGTGTCTAAAAGCACGGCACGTGTAATTAGAACAATCTACCCCAGTGGATGAAATAAAGAGTTTGGTTTGAAATTTCAGCAAATATCAACTGAAGAAGAAAACCAGAGCGTACAACGGCCGAAACGTCGCAAGGAAAACAGTATGAACAATGTATATAGTGTAAATCGAGCAATATAATTTAACCCCCGCAAAACTGAACTAAAAAAAAAAACAAAAAAAAAAAGTGAGAACAAAAGCCAAAAACAAGAATGAAGAAAATAAACTATATAATGCCCCAATAAGCTTTCAAGTAAAACCTCATGAAAACTAAGATGATTGTTCCCGCTTTTTCTGCCGACAGGGACAGAGAGGTGAGTGCGCACACGGCTAACAGGGGTTCGGGGATTATTAAAAATTTATTACATAAGCGATTGACGGAGAAAAGGGTTTCATTGAAATAGATGAATGTTGATAGAGAGAGAAAACTGAAGAGAAAAGATAACATTAAAAAAAAGAGAGAGAAAGAGAAAAAAAAAGGTATGGCGGAGGAGGGCGCTTTGATTAATGCCCTTCAACTGACCACAAATGGCGTCTGCTAGACGACACACCCGAGTGACTACGCCAGGTGCCATCCGGTGAGTTACAAGCTACATTTGAAACGTTTGTTCATTAGTTCGCTGCGACCGCATTTTAGTAGGAAAGCCGTCACGGATCACTTGGCCGGTTTAGGCTTTTCCTCTTAAATCCTACGAAATACCTGTTTGACCAAAGATACGCTATGTAAGTGTATAATCAAAATATATCCCCTGACACATCACTGTAAAAGATTCACACTTTTATATTCTAACTAAATGCCATATTAAAAGATAGATAGATAGATAGATAGATAGATAGATAGATACATACATACATACATACATACATACATACATACATACTGAGATGGATAAGCACAGACAGGGATAGATAGATAGATAGATAGATAGATAGATAGATAGATAGATAGATAGATACATACATACATACATACATACATACATACATATGAACAAACGGAGATAGATAGATAGATAGATATGAACAAAAAGAGATAGATAGATAGATAGATAGATAGATAGATAGATAGATAGATAGATACATACATACATACATACATACATACATACATACATACATACTGAGATGGATAAGCACAGACTGGGATAGATAGATAGATAGATAGATAGATAGATAGATATGAACAAAAGGAGATAGATAGATAGATAGATAGATAGATAGATAGATAGATACATACATACATACATACATACATATGAACAAACCGAGATAGATAGATAGATAGATAGATAGATAGATAGATAGATAGATAGATAGAGACATACATACATACATACATACATACATACATACATACATAAACTAACCGCCATAATTATTAAGCCACTCCAATTTTTAAAAAATGATGTATTTATTGCCAAATGGATAATTCTAAATGAAAATAGAATGGTTCTTTTTGTTATTATTACTTTGCAACATTTTACAAGACAGCGAGGAAGCCTTTGCTTCGGTCAGCCAATAAGAAGAAGAGACTAGCATGGGGAAGAGAGCATACATACATACATACTGAGATGAATAAGCACAGAATGAGATAGATAGATAGATAGATAGATAGATAGATAGAAAAAGAATTAGATAGATAGATAGATAGATAGATAGATAGATAGATAGATAGATAGATAGATGCAAAGCACATCGACTTTACTGTTAGTAATAAAGAATAATCAATCAGGTGTTGTTTTTGGCAATAACATTTTATTTCTCCCTTGAAAAGTTTATAACGCCATTTTGACAATGCGAAGATACCGTGTTTGTGACAAAAAATGACAAATGATTGACTATTAAGGATTAATTAAATTAATTAACAAGATGTTTCTCTGACAACTTGACATCAAAATTTATTCAAATTTCGCATACACAGAGACGCACACAATAAAACACGCAAGATGCGACAGATAATCAATATATATATATATATATATATATATATATATATATATATATATATATTGATTGTTTAATTACTTAGTGTCTGGTCATAATAAGATTAAAACAGTGCAGATTTGTATTAAAAAGTGTTCAATACAATTATATTGTAGAACTTTTGAATATTTCCTATTTGTAAACGAGTTATTACGCGATCTAGGTTTCTAACATGAAATGTAACCATACTAAAAAAATACCTCTTAGGTTCATACAACCATGGATAAAAACGTCATAATCCCTTGTAATTTTAAAAATTGCGTGTTCAAAAATTCCCTGCCAAGTAAGCTTTCAAAAAAAAAAAAAACAAAAAACAAAAAAAACACCGTTACGTGAGCATTCTCCAAAGAAACAGTAAATGGTAAATCAGTTACTGAAAATCGCCTGAAGACACCACTCATAGTAGAAACCTATATCGCGTAATAACTCGTTTACAAATGGAATATATATATATATATATATATATATATATATATACACTACTTTAAAAACAAAGAATTTATTAAGGGTATTTTTGACTTAAGATATATAGTATCACGGTTCAGTTATTTCCATTAGTTTTGTCTTGTAGATGATTTAAATTTCTGTCTTCGAGAGATTGGATTCTTAACGGTTGTCTAACAAACGCAAGCAGCATAACTCGACTATATTCTGTAAAAAACGGTTTAAT
Organism: Ascarosepion bandense; assembly: GCA_037127315.1. Taxonomy (NCBI): domain Eukaryota; kingdom Metazoa; phylum Mollusca; class Cephalopoda; order Sepiida; family Sepiidae; genus Ascarosepion; species Ascarosepion bandense. The sequence continues at coordinate 202,418 of JBBBDQ010000442.1, forward strand.
TTCTATTTTTGTCTTCAGAAAAAATAGTTGGAATTATAAAAACGAAAAACAGCAATGAAAATGAAGAGCAAAAAAAAAGGGAGAACGTTAAAATAAACATACATATAAATATATATTTATAATGAGGGGAGGAGAAATGACGTGTAAATAATTATTGACGGACAGTTAAAATAAAATATCCCCCAACAAATAAAGAGACTGGACAAAATCCTTCTGCCTTTATTTGTTATTTTATTTGAACTGTCCCTGGATAATTCTCACCAAACTTCACAAATATTCTTTAGGCTGAGTCTGAGCTCCAGGACGATGGATTAGTTTTAAAGCTTTCATTACACCCGAGCAACGCCGGGCTATACTGCTATTATATATATATATATATATATATATATATATATATATATATATATATATCCTTGTACACATTAATTGAAGCAACTGATTTAGTTTCCTTTCTTTCACGAAATGGTCAGTTTTAGAGCCACTGAAGTAACAGGGTGTAACCGATTAATCTGTTCTTTCTTTAGTTTAACTTATTTGCAGTGGTGTGCAGTAATGTGAACTATTTTCGGAGAGTGTGACGAAATTTGTTTGTCCTTGAAAATATTGTCATCCGAGATTGCATCAGTTTTTATCATGCCCAGACACTAATGTCTCGACTGTCGATTAGTTGTCCTACGTTTATTGGCTGCAATTAGTGTTATTCCAAGGAAGCGTACGAGAATTGTATCTATGCGTGAACACACTGGCAATTCTGTACTGAGATCGCGGATGCTGTTGGTGTCAGCCTTTCAGCTGTCACTCGTGTCATCAAGGGGAAGAAACAAAATCTATCAGTCCGAAACGTAAACGAAAATGCGGTCGGAAGAGAAAAACAACGCCATGAGACGACGTATACGTGAATAGGGAAAATGTGAAAGATCCTGGGAAAACATTATTCGTTTTGTTTCAATTAATTTGCAAAAGGATATATATATAGTAAAAATGTTCAGCAACCTCGACATTAAAGTAATCAAGAACCTCTATTAGCAGAAAACCGCCTGTGTACAGATAGGAAACGAGTATACAAAGATAGAAACGGGTGTGTCTTTTCACCGGATCTATTCAATTTGTACAGCGAGGTTATTCTGAGAACCCTAGAAGTCATGCCAGGATTCATCACAATCTGAACAATATAAGATACGCTGATGATACAGTGCTGACAGCAGACACGGAAACGAAACTACAAGACCTCCTTCAGAAGGTAGCTGAAGAAAGCGGAATAAAAAGGACTACAAATAAACTACAAGAAAACTGAATGCATGGTCATCATTAAAAAGAGGAGCCCAAAAGAGCAACTACAGAAATTCAAATACCTGGGAAGTGTTCTAACAGAAGACGGAAAGTGCGACACGGTGAACCGGAGGCGAATCGACATAGCCACGAAGGCATTCCAAAAGTTGAGAGACAGGAACATTTCGCTAGAAACAAAGTACTTGATTGCTATAAGATGTTTGTTCTTCCATAAGGCAGTGAATAATGAATAGTCTTATCAAAGATGAAGGAGAGACTTGAAGCAACCGAAATGTGGTTCTACAGAAGGATAGTGAGGATATCATGGACCAAGCATGTGAGCAACGACTAGATTTTGGAGAGGATGGAAACGAAAAGGAAACTAATACTTAACATCAGGAGAAGATAGTTAAAGTTCCCGGGACATTTAATGAGGAGAGCTTGGAGAATCTGATACTCACAGGTCAAATAGAGGAAAAGAGAGGCAGGTGATAGCAGCGAGTAACATATTGGACTGGTTTGGGCAAATGGATGGCAGATCAGGATTTGGGTGCGGTAGCAGGAGATAGTGCTAAGAGCCCTGGAAATAGGGACATATGGAAGGCCATGATCGCCTACGTCCTGAAGGGATACGACTAATAAGAAGAAGATAATTACCTAATAACCTAAATCATTAACTACGCTCTGGGCAACCTTTCAATATCGATAAGACGTTCTGCTTGCCATTGTGATGAATAAACCGAAGATTTCGACGTGTAATATAACAATCTGGCCCCACCCGAGGAAGTGATGCAAGCGATGGTGTTTCCCGTCGGTGAAGGGGGCGGCGAAGCGACAAGACAGGTGTGTGTGAAATACATCCTGTCGAGGCCGGAGCGGATGTCATTTGACCTTATTTCCGACAGCGGCGGAAATGGCTACAGAGGCAAACAGATCAGGTGTCTCTTAGAATTACGTGGGCGTTGCGTGGGCGAGGCAGGACCGGAAGGAAAGTCCCGGTTCTAGAAGACTATATAAAGACCTCGACACATGGATTCGCCAGCAGAGAACTCTATAACTCTATAACACTGTCAGCTCTCTGCTTCCGAGCAGAGAGCACAAACCCAGTCGTGGTTCCGCCGAAGGGTAGAACCACGACTCGGTAAAAATAGACAGACATATTTTTGGCCCGGCTATATGGCTGGGAATTCCCACATTAAAATGACCATGTGTCACATCCGGCCTTGCGTGGGAAGGCTAGTAAATACAGCAGAGAATGGCCAGTGGAAGCAGAAAAACACCACGGCAAGACTACACTCCCGTCGACCATTCTATGTGCCTCTCACTCTCCTGTTCTCTATTCCACACGGTTCGTCGTCATTAATAAAAATATAACCTTATATTTTTATATATGCGTGTTTGTTGTTTTGTCGTCGTACGGCGATATATAACAGACGCAAATTGGTGCCCAGTGACTTGCTGTTTTGAGACAACAACAACAACAAAACAGATAGATACGAGCTTGGTTACCACGGCGACAATTGAAATTCGCCGGCGATATATAACAGACGGAATTATTCGTTAACTGTTTGAAAATCGATATCTCAACTACCTTTTTCCAATTGAAGAGACTTGGGTTTAATTCTGTTGTAATGCAGTCTGGGTACTGCACTAGGCGTATTCAGCCTCCAAAGTTTCATCGTTAGTTTGCAAATGACCAGGAGGGGGTCGATTTCACTGTCGGCACCTGGGTAAGTTTTGCATTGAACAACTGCACACCTGAGTCTCCTGTTTATGGTTATGTAACTGGTTTTTCCTGTCTCCTCCTGGGCTTCTTCATGTTCATAAGCGTCTTGAGTATCCTTGAAAATAGGTGTTGGTTATTACCTCGTCATTTGCTGTGTACCATTGGACCCATTTTTCTCCTTGGTCATTGCAGTTCCTAGGCCAAGGTTACCAATGGCTGATTTTGGAAAATCACTTTCCACCACGACAATGTAAGACAAGTTGCTTAACAGACTTTGCAAAAGCTTAAAGATTTGAAATGCAAACCCCTCTGATTTGGCCATTCGGATTTTCGTTTGTTCCTCTATCAACAGAACAATTTAAATGACAAAAAATGGCTATACAATCAGCTGAAAACTTTTTTTACAATAATAATTGTACATCTTTTATATTTTTTACATCATGGGTATTTTTATTCTGGGGAATATGTAGTATTGTTGTAGATATTGGATCAAATGGAGAAGGATGGGTTCTTGTAGTGATTGAGAAAATTGTTAGCATAGATGTGTCAGGAATTGGATTAGCTAAGTGTAGGACAGTCACTGCTGACCAGCCTATCCCTACTTCCTCTTCGAACTTGTGCCGCATTAACATATACAAATGTTAAAAATAAACACAACTTTCTTCCCCACAAAAAATGAACGAGGTTTGAAAGAAAATGACATCAACAAAATTACAGAACGATAGAAAACAGTTGTTAAAAAGAATTCAGACTATGTCCGTCATTTAAGTGCTATGCGTGATACACGCTTGGGCGATCATGTCTCTTTCGAACCATGACCGACAAGGAACAAGATTTTCCTGCAGTAAACTGCTATTTCTTTATGCGCTAGACTGGTTGCCAATCAAGTCTACAGAAGCCAGTCTGTCCTGCTAGTTAACCCATAACTGGCGGGAATTGAGCTGGAGTAATACCTATTAATACCTAAGCCTATGTCCTAATACCTTAATACCTAAGACTATGTACATGACTATTAAATGCTTTTTGTCAATGTGTAAAATTTTGTTTTTAATATTCTAAATTCTAACCTGATATCTCTCTCACACACTATTTTCTCACTCTCACTCTCTCTCTCTCTATCTATCTATCTCTCTCTGTATATATATATATATATATATATATATATATATATATATGTATAAAATATATATGAATTATATATATATATATATATATATATATATATATATATATATATATATATATATATATATATATAAATCTTATCCCTTCATATATATATATGAAGGGATGACATTTCTGAATTTTGGTGAGGCATTGAGAAATGGATTTGACAACTGAGATCTTTCAGCCCCACTTATCTCTCTCTCTCTCTCTCTCTCTCTCTCTCTATATATATATATATATATGTGTGTGTGTGTGTGTGTGTGTGTGTGCGTGTGCGTGTGTGCGTGTGTGTGTAAGTCACGCATTTCCACGTTTGAATGAAAAATATTTCTTTTCCAGTGTAACATGTAATTATATAAAAAAGTATCTTTTTCTCCCCTTTCTTTTTGATATGCTCTGTTTGACAGATCGACATATTTAGTCATCAGTTCGCCAACACAGACACACACACGCACACACATACATATGTGTGTTTGTGTGTCTGTGTATGTCTACATGTATACATGGCTGATTTATCATGTGTATATATATATTTATATACATATATGCGCGCGTGTGTGTGTGTGTGTGCAAAATAGGATACAAAATTCTGACAAATTTTGAGGAATATGACAAATGGAAAACCGTTTCATTGAAACTAGATTACGCGTTTCGCCTTTGCTAGGCTTCATCAGAACCAAAACGTAAAAAATAAGTGTGTGTGTGTGTGTGTGTGTGTGTGTGTGTGTGTGTGTGTGTGTGTGTGTGTGTGTGTGCTTAAATAATGTATCGTTAATACTTTTTCTGCAATTCTAGCGTTTCTCGGGATGAAAAAAAAAACACAATAAACACACCTAAAAAGATATATGAATATTTTACTTACAACCCATCCTGAAAAAATGGGTATGGTTTTACCTTAAATTAATTTCAGAAAAGAGTACATAAATCTTTTACATTCAAGCCATTCTGAAAATACGATGAGTATTTACCGTTCATTCTATGCAGAAAAGCTGGGAAAATTTGAAAAGATAACAGCACAAATATAACGCCTTTTTTCTTTTCTTTTCTTTTTTTAACAAAAGTCATACAATTTCTTTCTTTCGTTACGAGGAACGCAAGCTTTGCAGAAAAAAAGGTATCAAGCATTTATTATTTAAGCACGCACAAACCCATTTATTTCTTTCGTTTTGGATCTGATGAAGCCTACCAAGAGCGAAAAGTGTTATCTGTTAGGTTGTACAGAAAGGTCGTGTCGATTTCTAAGGTTAATGAAAATACAAAACAAAATTATACTATTAAATATCTATTCAACTAAATATGAACAGTTTTGTTATGAAACCTTTCTCCATTTCTCCTTCAATTTAAAGATTCCGTCTTCACAGAATATCGGTGGTTTCTCGGCAAAGAATTCATTAAGACGGTTTTTAGTGTTTGAGTTTGAGTTTTGATTAATGGCATATCAACACCTCTGTGGGTTAGTTAATGCCAAAAAGGTGCGGTTTTAAGGTTTTGTTTTTTTTATAATGTTTGGTTATATCTCACTATAGGTTGATTTAGTCAGATTTTGAGTTTGAGTTTGAGTTTTGATTAACGGCATATCAACACCTCTGTGGGTTATTTAATGCCAAAAGATGGAGTTTTAAGGTTTTTATAATGTTTGGTTATATCTCACTATAGGTTGATTTAGTCAGATTTTGAGTTTGAATTTTAGTTTTGTCTAACGGCATATCAAACTCTGCCAAAAAGGTGGGATTTTAAAGTATTTTTTAATGTTCGGTTATAGTGAGAAGGTTGATTTAATCAGATTTTGATGAAAATTTTTATGTTTATTTTTTGTATTTTAGAAAATTAAATATATCCTTTAGTTTTGTATTCAAAAATGTAATGCTGGTAATAATTTTTCCTTCAAAAATATATTATGGCAATAATTTTATTTTTCCTTCCAAAATGTATATTTTTCTATAAAATCTATTTTCACATATATATTTCTATAAATTTCTATAAAAGTTTATAAATAATTTCTATTTCTATAAATTTCTATAAAAGTTTATTTTTATACTTTCATAGTGTTTTGACCCCAGTTTGAAGGTTAACTATTTGCCCATAGCTGGGATCCTAACAAGTGCTGCCTCTCCCGGTCAGAGGGGACCTGGTAACAACAGCAATTAAGAGGTGTTTCCATGCTCTTCACAACCTCCCAATGAGAGGCTTGCTGCCGGATGCAGTTTACCGTCGTACCCAGGACGGTTTATGTCATCCAAAGAATTAAAATTTTTACCATTGAGATTATTTTGAAAGGACCAGAATAAATGAAAATCCGAAGGAGTAATGTCTGGTGAATGTGACGGGTGGTGTAAGACATCCCAACCAAGACGCAATAATTTTTGCGGGTCGCCAAAGAAACATAAAGACTGGAATTATCCTAATCGAAAAAGAACCTTTCCTGTTTGATAATTCTGAGTGTTCTCCTTTAATTCGTCTAGGTGGGAGTAGTACTTTTCAATATCAATTGATTGGTTATTTGTCAGAAGTTATTTGTCAGAAGTACAGGATTCCTTTTCAATCCCACCAGATGCACAGCATGACTTTCTTAGGATGAACACCTGCTTTTGTAATGATTAAAATTGACTCATGTTGCTTACCTCAGGATATCTTTCGCTGAACATTGTTGTAAACAATCCATTTCTCATCATCTATCGCAATTTACTTAAAAAAGGGGTGCATTTTCAGGACTTTTATACAGCAGACCACAGAAAGAAATGCGTTTCAAAAGATTTTTTTTTTACTCAGATCACGTGGTACTCAAACATCATAGCGATTTGAGTAACTAAGCTTCACTAAGTACCCATGGATGGTGGATTTTGATAAATTTAGTGTTTCTACAAATTTCCGCGCTGTGTAATGCGAGTTATTCTATCCTGCTCTTTAAACTATAGCTGAAGGGAAAAGAGACGGATTGCATTAATAAGTAGTAATTAGTGGGGGATCAGTTTATTACTTAATAACAATAAAAAACTGACCCCCCCCACTTTTTGCCAACTAGAAGCTTGACTTATGTTTCCAACTATTATCTTCATTCAGTCAGTTAAGTGCCATACGTGATATACACTTTGGGCGATCACGTCTCGAAAGAAACATGACTGACTGGGCAGAAGATTTTCCTTCCTGCTCTTTAAACTATAGCTGAAGGGAGAAGAGACCGATTGTATTAATAAGTAGTAATTAATTGGGGGAACAGTTTATTACTTAATAACAATAGAAAACTGATCCCCCACTTTTTGCCCAGTAGAAGCTTTACTTACGTTTCCAACTATTATCTTCATTCAGTCAGTTAAGTGCCATACGTGATACACGCTTGGGCGATCATGTCTCGAAAGAGACATGACTGACTGGGCAGAAGATTATCCCGCAGTAGGTTGCCATTGCTTTCTGCGGTAGACTGGTTGCTAGCCAAGGCTATAGAACCCAATCTGTCCTGTTATTTAACCCATAATTGGAAGGAAGAGACGGATTAATACCTTTCCCAAGGGTATTTGCGCGTAAGTGAATGCAATGAATTCAACTGGAATTTGAACTCAGCTCCTCGATTTCTCGTTCCGAGCCGATATCCACTGCACCACAACGCACATCCGCACATTCTAGAATCACCAAACCTAAACTTAGCGAACCATTTCTGTAGAGTTTTGTCTGACGAATCACTTACATCGTGAATCCATCTTTTTAGTTGTTTTGAAGGTATTTTTTGACTTTACGGTAAGAAAAAAGTGTCTAAAATGCACACTTATAACCTTCACTTTTCATGAGGATTCAAAATTGACACGAATTAAGTAATTTTAAAATGTCTATCTCAAAAGATAGTTTGAAATGTGCTCTAGTGGGGAGCGTCAGTCAGTCAGTTAAGTGCCATACGTGATACACGCTTGGGCGATCATGTCTCGAAAGAGACATGACTGACTGGGCAGAAGATTATCCCGCAGTAGGTTGCCATTGCTTTCTGCGGTAGACTGGTTGCCGACCCAATCTGTCCTGCTATTTAACCCATAACTGGAAGGAAGAGACGGATTAATACCTTTCTCAAGGGTATTTGCGCGTAAGTGAATATTCGAACTCGGCTCCCCGGTTTCTCGTTCCGAGCCGGTATCCACTGTACCACAACGCACATCCTAGTGGAGAGTGTAAATATATTATATATGTCGAACCATTTTAATTGTTCTAATGTGAACGTCTAAAAATCGGCATGAGAATCTCAATAGTTTCAATGAAACAGTTTTTTCATTTATCATTTTCTTGAAACTTATATGTACTAGCATCATAGCCAGACACTTAAAATATAATCTATATATATATATATAAAAGGCAATCTGTATGTCTGTGTGTGACTATTCCCTATGCACGCCTACATTTTTTAATATTTATTTTGTTTCAAAATTAGGGAGAAAAATATTCACATGTTTTTGTTGACCAAATTAATTTTTTAAAACGTCGGAATAAAAATTAAATATAAAGGCTCATTTTCTTTTTCTTTTTTCTTTTTTTAATAAAAAATATATATTAGTCGCGTTTGACAAGTGTGATTTGATTTCTGTGACGTAATCTAGCAACCATCTTAGATCTTAGATGTTTTTACGGAGCAAATGTAAACAGTCTGCACCATTGGCCAAAAAGTGCGAAAAGGAAAATTGCTGAACTTAAACGTAAAAAGTATGTGTCGACCTGGCTTCTCTGTAGATATGTGTCCCTCGAAAGTTTGAATGGCGTAACTTAAAAATGTAGGCGTGCATAGGGAACAGTTACACACAGACTCACACATTGCCTTTTTTTTTCATATATGTATAACTGATTTATCGATATGTTCGTATTATATGACTTTACATTCGAACTAATATCCTCATCATAGTCTTTACACTCATAACGTTTCTGCTGTTTTACTCTTTGGTTCTCATCAGGTCCCTCTCTTCATGCCCTTAAATATGTTTGTACGCAACCGGTGAAATTTTAGAGTAACCGATCTTTCTTAATCTGAGGTATTCAGATCGTACTCAGTTTTATGCTAAGAATATTGACGATGTTTTCAATATCTAAAACAGTTTTGTTTCATTCAGTCGAATTATCCTTCAGTGTCGTTCGCGTGGACTTCATTCGTTTCATTTATTTCCGTACACGATCAGACTCTTGAAGAAGGCCGAATAGTATAACGATCGAGATGCCAAAACAAACAATGTCACTATTGTAGTTTGAATCTAATCATGAAAATTCTTCATCTTGAAAGTTTCGACGTGACATGTTTATCTAAAGTTTTTACTTAATAATATTTGGTCAATGCGATTAATATTCAACACTGAATTAAATGCATTGACAATACGATTCCGTTGAAATGTTAATATGTGTCCTGCTGAACATTTTTATCATCATCTAATCATGGATGTACTCACAGAAATTCGAGTGCAATCACGCGCATATATGTATATACGCGTATTTAGGCAGCAAATTTTCTTTTAGACATGTCAGATTAAATAAATTGCAAACATTGAGTCTGCTTATTTTTAATAAAATCCGTTCGTATTATCGGTGAGTATGAACAGAACTTATTAAAAATATGCAGGCACAATGTTTACAATTTACTTAATCTGATATATAGGCTTGTATGTGGATGACTGATATATATATATATATATATATATATAGGAAAGAATATTAATAAAAAGTTTTTAATTTAAAAATGTACTTTTTTTTAACAGTATTTGTTTATTTTTATTATATTTTATATTTCAGACCGCCCTCGGTCCTTCAACGCTATCGTGAAATACGTTTCTAATTCAAATTTAAAAATCACTTGTTTCTGATGAAGGACCGAGGGCGGTCTGAAATATAAAATATAATAAAAATAAACAAATACTGTTAAAAAAAAGTACATTTTTAAATTCAAAACTTTTTATTAATATTCTTTCCTATACATATTAAGACAGTATACGTGGATGATCATCACTATATATATATATATATATATATATATATATATATATAGGTAAAGAGAACCAACAGTTTTACAATTCCGAAGTTCTACTGCATTTACCTTTTTTTTTTATAAACAGTGCTCAATGCAATAAATATTGTAGAACATAAATCATATAATCAGAAATGAAATTCACTTTAATCTCTATTCTGATTAGTTAAATTGAACACACACATAAATCTTTATGTTTTCCTATATCTATAAATAACAAACGTGTTGTTGTTTTTTTTTATATTTAAATGAAAATCACTTTCACAACTATTATCTAACATTGCCTGATGACGAGGTAGAAATCTTGAAACATAGAAATTTTCGTGCCGCAATTTATTTTTAATTAAAAAACAAACTTAATTATATGATTTTATGTATATATATATATGTGTGTGTGTGTGTTTACCCTTTCAACTCTAAGCTTTTGCAAGGTCTGGTTAGCAAATTCTCTTGCATTGTTGTGGTAGAAAGTGATTTGCCAAAATCAGCCGTTTTTTTTCTTTCTTAAAAACACGTCTCTCCAGCTGAGATATTGATTTTCAAACTCTGAAATCATTTCGTCGAAATCGTCGGTTTGATTCACCACAATGGCAAGCAGAGCGCCTTCATCGACATTGGAAGGTCGCCCGGAGTATAGTTGATGGCTTGCGTAAATATCACCTTGACGAAATCTGACAAACTACTTTTTGAACGTTCCGAAGAGCTTGAGTACGATTTAAATATAAATTTAATTTAATAAATTTATACAATTTAAATATACCACTTGAATGCTTTTGTTTTTTGTTCACAGCGCGACTGATTTTAGCAAATCTAAAAAGTGTCACTTTCCACCACGACAACGCAGGAGCGCGTGTTGCAAAAAATGACTTTGAAAATGCTTAACGAGTTGAAAAAAGGGGAACGCTTACTTCATTCCGAAATCAATATCACGAAAGCGAAACTTTTCATCCTCCATCTTTAAGACATTGATTTGTGGGCAGAACATCAAAATTCAACAAAATCTCATTCGCAACTGAAAAACACAAGTTGTCAATCTCGAGCACACAAAAGATCAGCACCAAAAACAAACGCCAGTGTCAAGTTACGTTCATTTTAAATAAACAATGAATATCGGGCATGAAATTTTGCAATGGTCTGATACTTGACCAAAGTTTTCATCAGCAATATTGTCGACTACAATAATGTCGTGGTGTGGGATAGCCATTGATTTATTTGCGATGATCTCTGACAAAGTTTCCAGTGCTCATATGACTACGAACCAGAACGATTCCTTCAGTTTTTGAACGATTTTCCTTTTATATCGTATAACAAGATTTCGTCTGTTCATAAAACGATTAAATTAGCAAACTGTTGCTTTAAAATATTTACTTTATTCTTGATTTCTCCTTTCCGCATTGTATGGCAAATACTCTGATTTTATTTCTTGTCATTCTGTAGCCATCCTGTCTCTGTTCCAGTACCCATTTTGCAAGGTCATTTTCCAATTCTGGCCATCGAGTCGTTCCGTTCTTCATTGTACATTTTAGCTTTGACATCTCTCTTAAAATATCTTCATTTTTCAGCCAGTCTCTTATCACTTTCTGCGTTAAATCGAATCTTCTAGCGGCATCGCAAATGTTCGATTTCTTGGAAGCTTCAATAACTTTCCTGCTGCAGAAAAATCTTCTGCCTAGTCACTCATGTCTTTTTCGAGACATAATCGCCCAAGCGTGCATTACGTAGGGCACTCAATTGACATCAGTTGTCTTTAAACAAGAAAGAGATTGCTGCTCAAATATACAATTATATACATATACATTCATCATCCACATACAAGCCTGTTTCGCTGTATCACAGCTCATCAGTGTGGCTAGATACATCCATTTACTTCTGGCCGGGAGTTTTGCTTTGATATCTCTCTTAAAATATCTTAATTCTTCTGCTAGTCTCTTATCATTTTCTTCGTTACACCGAATCTTCTAGCAGCAGCGCAATTGTTCGATTTCTTGAAAGCTTCAATCACTTTCAATTTGAAACTTACTTCAATCATACTTCATTTCGCAGTGAAAAGAAAAAAATTGCTATAATGTGCCGTTATGCAAATGATCGTTTTGTCATAAGCAGCAGTTTGTTAATGGAATTTAGAAAACGATCAATGGCTGAATAAAGTAATAAAATGAATATTTATCAAAATAGCAATAGCGATTTCGTTCTTACAAATCGTACAAACGAAAAGAAAAGTTGCGTTTAGACGTGCGAAAAACAAAAAGGTGCGTTCTTTTTTGCTGAAACGCTAATAGCCATTGACGGTTTCCTAAATTCCATCATGACAATACTTTACAGGATTTAAGGTTAGATTTTGTTACTGCGGTATTAGACGATCACCTATTTTTAGAGGTAATTTTGAAGATTTAAAGGTCATCTTATACGAGGAATTGTGCCGTGTGTGTTAAACAGTATGGTAGACTGGCTTTTAGCCTTGGGTTGTAGCCAGTTTAAGAGAATGACGACTCTGGATTCAAACCCGTAGAAGAGATAATGGGAATCCACTCGACTATGGTTCCCAAGAAGTCATTGCAATTCACAGAAAATAAAGAAAAGGAAATTGCGGAAAGGTATGATCGCCTACGTCTTGAAGAGATATGGCCAAAGTAGACATAGATAATTTCACACTCAAAATACACAAGTGTCATAAAAGCGGAGGAACACACCAAGGAATTTTTTTGGTAAATTTGAGTAAAAGAAGGACGGAAGAAAAAGCATAAAACCAAAAGTAATTGTAAAAGAGTTAAAAGTACTGAAAGCAACAAGAGATCGGAAGCGGTAGTTAGCCATGATTGGCCACCCCTTGGAAAAAGAAACATAGCGAACGATAAGAGACTATAACTGTCGGGGAGCGAATTTGAATCTTGCTAGGGGCTGCTTTGTTATACACAGTCGATAGAGTGTATTTTCAATGCCAAAGAATGGTTCGGTTGAAGGTGTTTTGACCAAATTGGGTTTCCGGTAGCGAATTAAACGACATCTTAATGTCATGAACGCCATTCAATGTATAGTAGATTCATTTTCAATACATACCAATAGTAAAAGAAATCTTTCAATTCCATTGCATTTCTATCTCAAAATTATTAGCAGTGCATTCCTATATTAAAAGCATTTTCCAATTCATTTCTACATTAAAAATATTCTATTGATAAAACCATTTTCTAATGCCTTCCTACAGTAAAAAATATTTTTCAATGTATTCGTATAGTAAAAGCCATTTTCCAAGTCATTCCAATTGGAAAAATCATTTTTCAATGCATTTTATAATAGAAGCATTTCCCAATTCATTGCTATAGTAAAATCATTTTCCAATGTGTTCTTATAGTAAAAATCATTTTCCAGTGAATTTCTATAATAAAAGCATTTCCCAATTCATTGCTATAGTAAAATCATTTTCGAATGTATTCTATAGTAAAAAAACATTTTCCAAAGAATTCCTATAATAAAAGCATTTCTCAATTCATTGCTATAGTAAAAATCATTTTTCAATTCATTCTTACAGTAAAAATCATTTTCTAATGCATTCCTGTCGTAAAAATCTTTTCCAGTATATTCGTACAATAAAAATCATTTTCAAATGCATTCCTAAAGTAAAAACCATTTTCCAATGCATTCATATAGTAAAAATCATTTTCCAATGCATTCCTATATTAAAAATCATTTTCCAATTCATTCTTACAGTAAAAACCATTTTCCAATGTATTCCTATAGTAAAAATCATTTTCCAATGCATTCCTCTAGTAAAAATCATTTTTAAATGCATTCCTATAGTAAAAATCATTTTCCAATGGATTCCTATAGTAAAAATCATTTTCAAATGCATTCCTATAGTAAAAATCATTTTCCAATGCATTCCTATAGTAAAGATCATTTTCCAATGCATTTCTATAGTAAGAATCATTTTCCTATGCATTTCTATAGTAAAAATCATTTTCCAATGGATTCCTATAGTAAAAATCATTTTCTAATGCATTCCTGTTGTAAAAATATTTTCCAATGCATTCCTATATTAAAAATCATTTTCCAATTCATTCTTACAGTAAAAACCATTTTCCAATGTATTCCTATAGTAAAAATCATTTTCCAATGCATTCCTCTAGTAAAAATCATTTTTAAATGCATTCCTATAGTGAAAATCATTTTCCAATGCATTCCTATAGTAAAAACCATTTTCCAATGCATTCCTATAGTAAAAACCATTTTCCAATGCATTCCTCTAGTAAAAATCATTTTTAAATGCATTCCTATAGTAAAAATCATTTTCCAATGGATTCCTATAGTAAAAATCATTTTCAAATGCATTCCTATAGTAAAAATCATTTTCCAATGCATTCCTATAGTAAAGATCATTTTCCAATGCATTTCTATAGTAAGAATCATTTTCCTATGCATTTCTATAGTAAAAATCATTTTTTCAATGGATTCCTATAGTAAAAATCATTTTCTAATGCATTCCTGTTGTAAAAATATTTTCCAATGCATTCCTATATTAAAAATCATTTTCCAATTCATTCTTACAGTAAAAACCATTTTCCAATGTATTCCTATAGTAAAAATCATTTTCCAATGCATTCCTATATTAAAAATCATTTTCCAATTCATTCTTACAGTAAAAACCATTTTCCAATGTATTCCTATAGTAAAAATCATTTTCCAATGCATTCCTCTAGTAAAAATCATTTTTAAATGCATTCCTATAGTGAAAATCATTTTCCAATGGATTCCTATAGTAAAATTCATTTTCCAATGCATTCCTGTTGTAAAAATCATTTTCCAATGCATTCCTATAGTAAAGATCATTTTCCAATGCATTTCTATAGTAAAAATCATTTTCCAATGCATTCCTTTTGTAAGAATTATTTTTCACTCCATACCTACAGTTTAAATATTTTTTCAATGCATTCCTATAATAAAAGCGTTTTCTTATTCATTCCTATATTAAAAATCATTTTTTTAATTTTTCCTATAATAAAAAGTAGTTCTTAACACTTTTCTATTGTAAAAATAATTTTCTATTGTAAAAATAATTTTCCAATGAATTTCTATAGTAAAAATTATTTTCACCACATACCTAAATTTTAAATATTTTTCCAATACATTCTTATAGTAAAAATTATTTTCCAGCGTAGTCCTATAGTAAAAATCATTTTCCAATATATTCCAATAATTATAATCGTCTTTCAATGTAAAAAAATAATTTCTATATTAAATAATTTTCGAATGTATTTCTATATTAAAAATCATTTTTCATTGTATCCCTATAGTAAAAAGCATTTCTAATGCATTCCTAGCGTAAAAGTAATTTCCAATATAGTCCAATAGTAAAATTGATTTTCCAAATATTTCCATAATTAAAATCATTTTCTAATACGTACTCATAGTAAAAGTCATTTTCCAATGTATTCCTATAGTAAAACCGATTTTCTAATGCATTTCTATAGTAAAAATCATTTTCCAATTTATTCTGATAGTAAAAATAACTTCCGATACATTTCTATAGTAAAAACCATTTTTGATGCATTCATATCATAAAAAAATATTTTTCAATATAGTCCTACAGTAAAAACCATTTCGCAATGTAATCCGTTAATTAAAATAATTTTCCATTGCATACCTACAGTAAAAATCATTTTCTAATGCATTCTTATAGTAAAAATGATTTTCCAATGCATTCCTTAAGTAAAAATGATTTTCTATGGTAAAAAAAAATTCTAATTTATTCCAGTTGTAAAAATCCTTTTCCATTTCATTCCTATAGTAATATTAATTTTTCAAATGATTCGTATTGTACAAATAATTTCGAATGCATTCTTACAGCAAAGATCATTTTCTAATATATGCTTATAGTAAAAATCGTTTTTCAATGTATTCCTACTGTAAAATTAATTTTCCAATGCATTCCTGTATTGAAAATCCTTTTCAAATTCATTTTATAGTTTGTTAATGCCTTGTTATAATGAAAATAATTTCCAATATAATCCTATATTAAAAACAATTTCCAATGTCTTCCTATACCAAAAATTGTTTTACAATGCATTCCTATCGTAATCTTTTTTCAAACATATTCGTATACTAAAAATCATTTACTATACATTCCTGTAGTAAAATCGTTTCTAATTTATTTCTAGAATAAAAGTAATTTCTCTAAAATATATATATATTTTCATCATATCACCCAGAGCAAAGCGGTAACGCCACTGAAGCGCAGGGGGCTACGTTATAGTGAAAAGATTGGAAAAAAGAAAGCCGGGGGAACCACATCCTAAACAGGGAACAAGGGATGAGCCTCTGCACCTGTTCAATAGACGTGGGTGGAATGTGAACGGGGCGATAGTTTAGTCTATCTACTCCAATATATATATATATATATATATATATATATATATATATTACGGAAGTCAACTTATTGTAAATAATCAGGCCGGTAGATATAAATATATAATACTGTTTCATTAAATACAGAATATCTACTTAACTACGAGTATCGATAAAAAATAATGTTCAAACAATTAATTTCATATATATATATATATATATATATATATATATATATATAAATAATAACTAAATAGACTCTGTAAGTATGTAGGCCGTAAATTTATACTAAAATAAACCTTAAAAAAAAACACTAACAAACAGAACCTAATTCCGTTACAATCCGGTGCACTAAGGCGTCGGATAAATGGGGAGAAAAAAATAAATCCGCGGAACAAGAACAAAACATTCAATACTCCGCAGCAAAGAAAAAAATACCCAAACGGAACCAACCACAAGAAAAAGAAGAAAAAAAAAGGATATATATATATATATATATATATATATATATATATATATATATATATGCTAAAAAAGTCTGCCTCCTTCTAACGTGCGCCCATGGCCCAGAGGTAGGACCGCTGACTTCGGTCGGGATTCAATCCTGGGTTAATAGCAATCGGAGTCTAACCGTACTGATGAGCTGTGAAACAGATCTGTCTGCGAATGATGATATATATATATATAACTCTTCAAAATGAATTGAGTTCTCTCGGTGAATGGCGTGTGTATACACCGCTTATATATAACACACTAAAATTTTCCCTTTCTCATTCTATGCGTCCATAGTTTACGGAGTAGAGGTTCTGTGACACCAAATCAGTCAATTTTCGATCCCGCCTGGAAGCTAGTGGATGTGGCTAGCCTCACTGATGAGCTGTGGTACAGCGAAACAGGCTTGTATGTGGATGACTAATATCGAAAATTGACCGATTTGGTGTATATATTTATATTATACATTCCTACGTTTTAAGCGCAGTTTCATGCATTACGCAATCATCAGGTGCATATTATAAAATGGATGGTTTATGATTTGAATTATAAAAATGATATTATTAAAACAATCATGCAAATCGACAAACTTTCAGTTCATAATATGCACTTGATGATTGAATAATGAATGAAACTTCGAGTCGTGCTTAAGACGTAGAATATTACGCTAATTTTCTAAGAGCTACTTAGATGTCGAACTCGCTACTCAGTTGTCACAGGTTTTAAGCGAGACAATTAACCACGTCGGGGTGTCCGAGACGTAGGCTAATATGTATATTTATTAATATATACTTTTAATATATATGCTCTGTTTTTTTTTCTTTCCTAAGAGCATTTGACGTATGTTCAAGTACTTTGTTTCTTTTTTTTACTTCTCCTTTTATCCCTTCCGAGTTTGTTCTCGGTGGGTTTTTTGAGACGAACTGAAATATATTATTACTATTAGCATTATTATTATTGTTATTATTATTGTTATTATTATCATTATTGTTATATATATATATATATATATATATATAGAGAGAGAGAGAGAGAGAGAGAGAGAGTTTTGTGAATCTCATTCGTGTAAAATCCTTTGTTAAATAAAGACGGAAGCTGACGATGGTTCGCCAGAAATAAGCCTATAGTTCCAATTCACCATGAAATAACGTGTCTATCTTAATTTTTCTTCTATATATATATATAATTAAAAAATCATTTACATTGACTCCTAATCTTAAAAACTGCCAACTGTGTTTGTGATGAGAAAAGACACGTTAAGAATTATACAGATAGAAACAAACTTTAAAAAGGTTTAAAAACCTGTACAAGACCCTTCGAAAAATTTTAAATCCTTTTTTACGCTTCTGTGACTTGGTACAATTTAGAAAACATCAAAATCCAACACTAATGTAAATGAATATTTACGCATATTTGAACAGCTACATATATATTTTCCAAGTGAACACGAATTATACCCGTGTGTGTGTGTGTGTGTGTGTGTGTGTGTGTGTGTGTGTGTGTGTGTGTGTGTGTGTGTATGTGGGGTGGGAGGACACAAAAGGAAAGCGATTCTAATGGTAAACCTGTTACACAAGCATCAGCTAATGACGATATTTTTTCTTTTATATGGGAACATAAAAATGGGGTTACATAAAAAACAATCCTACCGAACCATTATTCTTTATTGAATATAAACATGAAAGAGAATAGGTAAAATAACCTCCCTTCCACTCATTTTTACTTATATTGGCCTGCTGATTCAGCTGCGTGTGTCTGTGTGGCGGGAAGGGAACCGTCAAATGATCTGTTTACCCTCTACTCCCTATTCTAAACGGTCGTCTTTCTATGAGTGAGTGCATGTGTACGTATTTAAGTTCGGTGTGTTTATATTGTATGCACCATATATATATATATATATATATATATATATATATATATATATTAATGCAGGTTTCATTGAATAATATAGACAAGTTCTGTCTATTAATTTTGTGTAGGATCCGTTCATACCGTCTGATATACTTGATGGTGATGAACGGATCCTACACAAAATTAATAGACAGAACTTGTCTATATTATTCAATGAAACCTGCATTAATGAAAAAATGCTGCCAAAATACACACACTATATATATATATATATATATATATATAGTGTATCGAGGCAGCAAATAATTTTCTAAACATATACTGTTAAATATAAGAGACAATGAATGTCTATTATGTTTAAACATGTCGTTCTAAACGTCGTATTTTGGCTTTAATTTCAGTTGAAAATAAAGACAAAAAATCTCCAACATTTGGATAATATTTTATTTATTTGGTTCTAACCCACATTTAATAAAATCACCTTTAAATCCGGTCATATAACGTTACATTGCATTTGAATACATGGTTCTGTTGTCATTTCGCGCTATCACGCGGTGTCACGTCATAGAACCGCATTGCAAATTTGCGAACTGCGTTTGTTGTTTTCGGTAACTATTGCCGTTGCCTAGCGGAGTTTTATGTCAACACAAAATAAAATCGTCGCTGATGGTGGATGTTACATGTGAGCCGAAAGCTTAGAACCAAATTAATAAAAAATTATCCAAATGTTGGAGATTTTTGTCTTTATTTTCAACTGAAATTAAAGCCAAAATACGACGTTTAGAACGGCTCATGATTAAACATAAAAGACATTCATTGTCTCTTACATTTAACAGTATATGTCTAGAAAAAGAAATATATATATATATATATATATATATATATATATATAATTAAAAGTTACATTTCGCATTATGACTCCAGAGATTCCGTTCACTCTTCAGCAGATATCAGCAATTAACTGCTTATATTCTACCCTTCAACGAGTCTATCGGAATCTTTTCCACTCAATCTGAGGGCTCCAACTACAACTAGAATTATTGATGTCCTCATGTGCCACACTTTTTTAGATTTCCATTTCAAGATCCTTTAATTTTGATACTTTATTATTGTCATTATTATTATTTCGATTTCTGCTATGGTCGCATTACCTACCAAGTCTGCGGAAGGACCTAAGGCAGGTAGTAGTGTGTTGTTATGACTACATTTTATGATTCGTTTTTGCTAACTCCAATAACATCCCTAGCGTTACACAGACAAACTTCTTCGTGTGAGGGTTGTACTTATCTAGAAGTTATTATTATGTCATTTTTCATCATATTTCGATTTCTGCTTTGGTCTCACTACCAACCAAGTCTGCGGGGAGACCTAAGGCAGGTAGTGGCGTGTTGTTATGGCTCCATTTCTTGTTTTTCTATCTTCCCTATCATCCTCAGCATTACATAGATAAAGTTTTCCTTAGTGTGTGGGCTGTACTTAATAAGACAATTTTTTGTATGTCTCTTAAGCTGGGGTTTCCAGGGATTCTTTCAATGTGTTGTTTTGTTCCATTTATCATTCCAAGTGCACCTACTATCACTGGCACAACTCTTGTTTTCAATTTCCACATTTTTTCTATTTCAATTTCCAGGTCTTTATTATTATTATTATTATTATTATTATTATTATTATTATTATTATTATTGTGTGTGATATCATCTTATAAGAGAGTAATTTTAAGTTCTTAATTACCAAGTCCCCCTCAGAAGTCTATGAGTAAAATGGAAACCATCGGAAAGTTATCTATGTATATTTGGTACCTTTCGTTTAGATAGAGGGGCTTTTGCAAATGATAAGTGCAGTGCCACACTCAATAATCTTTGGTAGCTCCAAAGTGTTGATATGTCTAAGAATTGTGCTCACATGATTTTCAGTGCTCCTGTTTTTTTTATCATATCCAACAGGGATAGTTCTAGTTTTAAATTTCCACATTTTTGCTATTTCGATTTACTATTAATTATAATATGACAAGGACACTCATTACTACAAGAACTACTTCAACATTCCAAAGCCTCTTCTGCTTCCGAGCCAGATCCTGGTATTTTTCCATCTTTTCAGCTTCTTTGGAGTCAACTCTTGTATTGTATGGAACAACAAAGTCAATAAATTTGACACTTGTAATTCGTCTTATCTATAACAATAAGTTAAGGTTCAGTGACATTATTGTTATTATTGTTATAATAATAAACAGTAGTAAAAATATAATAATAACTTTTGTTATTATTTTTATAATAATAAATAGTAGTAAAAATATAATAATAATTATTGCTATTATTTTTATAATAATAAATAGTAGTAAAAATATAATACTAATTATTGCTATTATTTTTATAATAATAAATAGTAGTAAAAATAATAATCTATAGTTATAAACACATTGCGCATAAATATTTACGTTTTACAGAGATTTTTCCCAACTCGCTTTTTGTTTCTTTCAAAAGAAATTTAAAAAAATCATCAAACAAATTTTAACACTTGTAGGCGTCTACACTCAAAGCAACATTGGAGTTTTGGGTCGTTGTACTCCCAAAAACACCCATAGAAGAGAAAAATCCTGTGCGTTGGGGAACATCATGGGCAAAGTTAATTCTATCACGAATTCAAAGTGGATCATCAATTTCTACCGAAGGTGGCAACTGTTTAGGATGTGGTTTCCGGCTTTCTCTTTTCCAATCTTCTCACTTTGTTTTTTTTTCAATTGGAGTAGATAGATCTATCTATCGCCCGGTTCACACTCCACCCACGTCTATTGAACAGGTTAAGAGGCTCATCCCTTGTTCCCTGTTTAAGATGTGGTTTCTGGCTTTCTCTTTTCCAATCTTTTCACTATTACGTTACCGCCTTGCTCGGGGTGATATGATTAAAAAAAAAATTGTACTGATTCCCAACTTAATATACGCCGCCCAATATACCAAACTTGATTTATGTGTTTTACGCGACAGAAAAATTTAAAGAAAAGATTCAGCAGACACAAGTATGACGTCAAAAACAATAATGGGACATGAACGGACCTTGCAGGACATTTTATTACAAAGTTGTAATGCATGATAGTTAGCAAAAGGTACTTACAAATTGGAGATAACATCAAACAAGTATTAAAATTTATACATCTGGGAAGTGTTTTAACAGAGGATGGAAAGTGTGACACTGAAATCTGAATAGCGAAAAATCCCTTCCAAATGCTAAGCAAACTATTATGAAACAGACTAATTTTGTTAGAAACAGAGTACTGGACTATGATGTAATGAGTGGGCTTGTGCCATGGGAAAAAAAGGCAAAATATCTATATCAATATGCTGTTGAAAAATGCAGCTCTCTCTCTCTCTCTCTCTCTCTCTCTATATATATATATATATATATATATATATATATATATATATAAACAATAGAGAGGAAAACAGATAACCTTTCCCAAAGGTATGATATATAATGAAATTCAGCCAGGAGAAAGTAGCACAAACTGTACTTAATAAGCTTTTACACCAGGCTCCCAGGGTTTCAATTGTGAGGTATCTTCAAGCACGAAGGGACAAAAACACAACTCCAGACATACATGAACACCGGAAAAAGAAAGAAAGGTAAAAATAGGAGGATAGTAGGAGGTGGAAACATAACTAAATTCTTACTTCAGAGAAAAAGATAACTAGCAAAAAGTTCATCTGGGTTCTTAAATACCCAAGAGATCATTCTTAAAATGCCTTTGGAGTAGATAGACTTTAATTGGAGTAGATAGACTGAACTATCGCCCGGTTCACACTCCACCCACGTCTATTGAACAGGTGAAGAGGCTCATCCCTTGTTTCCTGTTTAGTATATGGTTTCCGGCTTTCTCTTTTCCAATCTTTTCACTCTTACGTAGCCCCCTGCACATCAGTGGCGTTACCACCTTGCTCGGGGCGATATGAATAAAAAAAATGACTAACTTTAATAAGATTTATGCTAAGGTATTTGATTAATTCCTCCAAGTAACTCATCAACTAACGGGACAATTTCAATATGAACAAGATCAGCATCATACACTACGCCTCCTCGGCCTTACCCTGTCCTCAGATCTCAAATGGAACCACTATATTGAATCCATACAAAATCTACTGCTAAGAAGGTTGGGTCACTATGTCGATCCAGGATGTTTTTTCCACCTGAATCCATCCTGCATATATACAAGTCAACCATCCGTCCGTGCATGGAGTACTGCTGCCATTTATGGTCAGTCGCCCCTGCCGTTCTCCTCAGTGTTCTTGACAGGCTCCAAAGGAGAGTCTGTAACGTGATAGGTACTGATCTGGCGGCTCGACTGCAGCCGCTTCCCCACCGTCGAAATGTGACCTCCCTTTGTCTGTTCTATAAATACTTTCATGGCTTCTGCTCGGACGAACTTAAGTCACTGGTGCCTCCTCAACAGGTGTTTACTCGTGCAACCAGACTGGCAACTGGGTCCCACCCATTCACAGTCAGGTTAGCCAAATGCAGACGACAATTCTACTCCTGCAGCTTCTTCTCTCGCACTTCCCGCCCGTGGAACTCGCTCCCATATTCTTGCTTTCCTGACGGCTACAACCTCCAGAAATTTAAATGCAAAGTCAATACTCATCTATTAACCACTGGACTCTAGTTCTCTCCCCACCCCCGTATAACCTTCCTTTTCTCTCCACCTATGTATCTGTCATCGCACCTGCTTTCTCAGCTTTCTATTGTTCCTTTCTAACTAGTTTGTACTCCTCACTCTTTTCTAATTAATCTTTTTACAGTTATGTAGCCCCCTGCACATCAGTGGCGTTTCCGCCTTGCGCGGGGTGAAATGATTATAAAAAAAAAATATTAAGCACCTGCTAACCATAACACCACCTCCAGGTAGTGTAATGGTTAACAAGCTTGTAATGTTAAAATCATTACAACTGAATAGTGAGTTTCTCCATAACTGGGTGTCCCATACACTCGGCCTGGAGCCACATCTAAGCTGTGGTTAGAAAATAACCATATTAAGCACGTTTTAGTTTCAAACCTTCATGCTTCGTTTTGACACATTCATCACCAGGACAGCCATTTGTTTTTCATTCCAAGACAACCAGCGTTTCTATAAAGAGTTATAATTCTTTTGTAGATTTATATATTTTTATAATTTAATTTTTTTTTATCTTAAATATAACTTAAAGAAGACTGGTATATTATCGAAATATTTTTTAAAATTCTCAGTGATTTTTTATCTTTCCTTAAATCGTACTCTTTTCTTAACTGTTAAAATTATTTGAAGAGTTGCGTCAATCATTTTGTCTAATATTGTATAATAATAATTGAAATTGTATAAGAATTGTACTCACAAGTACAGCTATCACCTTGTGAGCTGTACTCACAAGTACAGTTATCGCCTTATGAGCTGTACTCACAAGTACAGCTATCACCTTATGAGCTGTACTCACAAGTACAGCTATCACCTTATGAGCTGTACTCACAAGTACAGCTATCGCCTTATGAGCTGTACTCACAAGTACAGTTATCGCCTTATGAGCTGTACTCACAAGTACAGCTATCACCTTATGAGCTGTACTCACAAGTACAGCTATCACCTTATGAGCTGTACTCACAAGTACAGTTATCGCCTTATGAGCTGTACTCACAAGTACAGCTATCACCTTATGAGCTGTACTCACAAGTACAGCTATCGCCTTATGAGCTGTACTCACAAGTACAGTTATCGCCTTATGAGCTGTACTCACAAGTACAGCTATCACCTTATGAGCTGTACTCACAAGTACAGCTATCACCTTATGAGCTGTACTCACAAGTACAGCTATCACCTTACTACGTAAAATATGTGTGATCTTCAAAATAAGATATGTTCAGTGGGAAAATATATAAATCTACAAAAAATTACAAGTCTTTGTCTAAATGTTGCTTGTCTTGAAATGAAAAGCAAATTCTAACTTCCCGACCCGGAAGAATTAATAAAATGACAATAGAGCTCTATAAGATTTATACTCAGCTGCTTGATTAATTCCTCTAAGTAACTAATAACAATATTTATCCTTCTCCCCCACTTGAGAGAGATGTGACACAAGGTCTTTATTAACGTGGAGAACCTGAGCGCGTACGCCCAGGTACTGGTCAAACATTACCTATCCACCGCGGTGGATAGGTTCAAAACCGATCTGAACTGGTCTTAAATTTGGTCATTCTGGACCCAAGCCCGAAGGCCTGGAAATCCAGAGCTAACTAATAACTAACTAGTAAGTAAGTAATAACTAACGGAAAATTTCAAGAGGCACATCATCATCATCATATTAAGCACGTCACAGTTGTATACCTTTACGCATGCGTTTACTTCCTGTTCATTAACATTAGAGCTGTTTTTTTCATTCCAAGACAAACAACTCTTTCACAAGACATTTAATTTTTGCATATAAAATACGAAAAAAAAAAACTGTTTAAATATAACTTGAAGAAGATAGACATTCGGTTAAAATATTTCTGAGATGAAGTATTGATATTATTTATATTGTTCGCACTGCTGTCCTTGTCTTTGTTATCATATTCACAACTTTTCGGTTGATGTACGCTCCGATCTTCTTCAGGAGATTGAAATTTTGAACCGAACACTTTATTTCGATCACTGGGATAGATTCTTCTCATTTCATGAGTCATACCACTTCCGGATGTTTGAGTTATTTTCTGTTCGCCATTACTGTCGCCAGGTATTGAACTCGCAACTCTTTGGGTCAAGTGACTGGATCCAATTAACACTTTTATCCACTAAGCTATGTGTCTCTGTGGATGTGAGGACAATGGCCCAGCGGATAAAATTATAGTCACCTGAAGAAGGTCGGAGAGTACAACGGCCGAAACGTCGTGAATATCACAGTAAAGATGAGGGTAACAGTCCAAACAATGTAGATAATGTTGAAATATTGTTTAACATTATCAATTAGTGTGTTTTTTTTTCTTGCCATACGTGATACATACTTGGGTGATCATGTCTCGAAAGAGACATGAGTGACTGGGCAGAAGATTCTTTCGAAGTAGATTTGCTATTACTTTCTGCGTTAGAATGGTTGCCAAACAAGGCTATAGAATACAATATGTCATACTATTTAACCCATAGCTAGAGGGAGAAGCAACAGATTAGTATCTCTGTTAATTATATTTTCGCGGAAGTGAATGGAATGAATTCAACTCGTTCCGAGCCGATATCCACTGAATCACAACGCACATTCATATGCTGATAGCAAATAATTATGTAATTGATAATAAAAAAGTAAAATATTATATTCTTCTTCTATATGCCTTGTCCCTTCCGGACGTAGGCGATCATGGCCTTCCACGTTTCCCTATCCCTGGTGGCTCTGAGCACGCCTTCTCCTGTTACATCATGCAATCCTCGTTCCGTCATCCACCTGATCAGGTCCTTCAAATATATTATCCGCTGCTTTCCCCTGTCTCTTTTTCCCTCTATCTGACCTGTTAGTATCAGTTTCTCCAAGCCCTCCTTCCTCATTGCGTGTCCCGGAACTTCAGCTGTCCCTTCCTGATGCTCAGTATTAATTTATTTTTTGTTTCCATCATTTCCAAGACCTAATCATTGCTCACATGCTCGATCCATGATATTCGCAGCATCCTTCTGTAGAATCACATTTCAGTTGGTTCAAGTTTTTCTTTCATCTTTGATGGTATTGTCCAGCATTCAGTGCCACATTGAAGGACGGACATCACGTAGCAATTCAGTACTCTCTTCCTAGTTTCTAGCGAAATTGTCCTGTTTCTTAATACTTTACTCAACTTCTGAAATGCTTCCTTCGCCATGCCAATTTGTCTTCGGATCTCTGTGTCACACTTTCCGTCTTCTGTTATAACGCTTCCCAGGTATTTAAATATTTGTACCTGCTTGATTCTGGTATCCCCGACCTGTATTTGGCATTTTGGGCTGCCCTTTTTACTGATGACCATGCATTCGGTTTTCGTGCAGTTTATTTCTAGTCTTTTCTTGTTACTTTCTTCCGCTACCTTCTGTAGGAGGTCTTGTTATATTAGCTTTTCTTAAATCGTGCTCTCCTCTTCAGTGTTGAAAAATATTGAAAGAGTTACGCCCACCATTCGGATTATTATTATTATTATTATTATTATTATTATTTCACTTTCTGTTCAGCCTACTGTTTTGCTTACGGGGTCATCACCAGAGTCCTGGGGTAAGACAAGGTAGCAAATGCATCATTTTAGCGTTTGCAAACATAGGCTACCAGGGATTTTATTAATCTTCTTGTACGTGCATTTCTTGATAGTGCCCAGTGCTCCAATTACTATACGTACAACAGTCTTTTTTTTTTTTTGGTGACACATTTAGTTTTTAATTGAATTCATAGATTCATCTATATATTTTATCATATTCTTTAACAGATACATTTTCTCTGATCTTTTTGTCTTTTGTTTTTATTCATTACGCATTCATTTTCGTTTGTTGTCTTTTCCCAGCATTATTATTATTATTATTATTATTATTATTATTATTATTATTATTATGTCATAATTCGATCTCTGCTATGGTCGCACTACCTACCATGTCTGCGGAGAGACCTAAGGCAGGTCGTGGTGTGTTGTCATAGCTTCATTTTTGTTTTTATCTTCCCTATCATCCCTAGCGTTACATAGACAAAGTTCTCCTTAGTGTGTGGGCTGTACTTAACAAGACAATTTTTTGTATATCTCTTAAGCTGGGGTTTTCAGAAATTTTTTCAATGTGTTGTTTTGTTCCATTTTTTATCATTCCAAGTGCACCTACTATCACTGGCACGATTCTTGTTTTCAATATCCACATTTTTTTCTGTTTCAATTTCCAGGTCTTTATATTTTGACAGTTTTTTTAATTCCTTGATTGCTATGATACAATCCGCTGGACAAGCCATATCAATTAATAGGCAAGTTTTTTTTTCTGGTTTTGAACAATAATGTCCGGCCTATTTGCTTCAGTGTATCTGTTTGCATCTATTGACCTGAATTATCAAGAAGGAAAATATGCGTACTCCAGCAGGATTCGAACCTGTGTTCCATAAAAGAAAAATGTCCTGCCTATTTGCTTCAATTATTCTGTCTGTGGAGACTATTTGCTTCAATTTATTATTATTAATATTATTATTATACACTCAATGGAATAATGGGTACTAAAAAATTAAACTGTCAAAATTTTCATGGCTTCCTTTTTTGTCGATAGTAATATTATTTAAATAATTTTACCTCAAGTAAGACAATAAATTCCCTAAGACGCAAGGGTTTACTAAACATGACAGAGAGTGAGAACAATGAAAGAACAGGAATTAAGAAGATAGAAGATAAGGATTGCTATTGCATTTAACCTTTTGAAGATCAAAGTTTACTAGAAAGTAAGAATCCGGAAGAGATTTCCACAAGCGATAAATGCGACAGAAGAAGCTGTTAGCGTAGAACTTACGGTTACATGTAGCCATTTCAACTGTAAAACGATGAAACCTTGCCGCCAATATAGTATTAGGTTTAAAATTCATAAATCTAGATATCATAGAGGAATGTTAATCAGAATAATTGTCATGAAAATGTTTATAGAAAAAGCAGAGGGAAGCTACGTTATGGCAGTGGGAAAGCGAATGAGACCGAGATACCAAGGCAGTATCTATAACATTGCACATTCTTTAATGGATTTTATTAAGAATCTATAAATACATAGCGGAAGCACCAGACCAGATGCGACAGAAATGCATGGGCGAATGGTATTATTATTATTATTATTATTATTATTATTATTTCTTCTTTTAATTTCTGTTGTATACACATTTCCTTCCGGGTCTCAACCAAAGATTCAAGGTCAGAATTGGCATCATGACATTTTCTACTATTATTTTTGTAAAAAAAAAGAAACAAACAAAAAGAAAAAACAAAAAGAAACAATAAAAAATCATACACATCTAAATCTAAACTTATTTATAAATGGAACTTTGTCTTTGTGTGTGTATGTGTGTGAGTGTGTGTGTATGTGTGTGTGTGCGTGTGTGTGTGTGTGTCCGTTACCTATAGACTCCGAAACGGCTGAACCGATTTTCTTGAAAATTTACACAATTGTACTATATGCGTTTGCGAATGTTCTTAGCTAGGTTTTGTGTCGAGGTACCCTCGATAAATATCGAAAATCGATAATCGAAAAAATCGGTTTATAGAAGGAGTGGTCCGATTTTAATCACATTACATACACTCATAGACAAAGACATAAGAAACGATATTCAGAAGTTTCAAGGTTGCAGTTCTTACAATAGTGCAGAAAATCGATAATATATATATATATATAAAAGGCAAGATGTTTGTGTGTGTGTCTGTTTATCTGCCTGTCTGTATTTTTTCAGCCCTTTTATTTTAGTTTTTGCTTCGGGTTTGGCTCTAAGTAGGTATAATTTTAGTTCTTAGTCTTAGCCATGATACCATTTACTCAGAGGTCTTATTTAGCCTTCCAAATTCAGTTTACGACGAAAAAAAAACTTATTTGATATCGATACCAGGAAATCAAAATTTGAATTACATCCATTCATTTTTCTTTCAGTCTACGGTTTCGCTTTAACTGGAAACAACTATTGCTTTTTAGTCTTTTCTGCCAACGTCCAATAAATTGTAAACGAAAATTCTACTCCATCAGCTTCTTTTCTCGCACTTTCCGCCTGTGGAATTCCCTTCCGTTCACTTGCTTTCCCGACAGCTACAATCTCCAAGAATTTAAATGTAAAGTCAATAGTCATCTCCTATCTCGCTAACTTGCATCCTCTCTCTCATGCTCATTTCTTCATCCACTCCACTCTCATCAGTATTCTCATCTTTCTCTTACCCAATTCCTGACACCCCCTATAACCTGTCACTCTTTCTCATAACTTTCCTTCTATGTAACCCCCTGTACAAAGGTGGCAATAAAATGCCTTGCTTGGGGCGATATGATTATTAAAAAAATAGTTCTATATTATTATAATGTGGATATAAAATGGTGGATCAAATTTACATTACGATCAATATATAAACTGATCACTCATTTTATGGCCACAGTCATTCTTTTCTTACCCATTTCCTGACCTGTCACTCTTATAACTTCTCATCCTTCTCTTACCCATTTCCTGACACCCCCTATAATCTGTTACTCTTTCTCATAACTTTTCTTCTATGCACAAAGGTAGCAATAAAATGGGGCGATATGATTATAAAAAAAAAAGTTGTTAAAAATATTCTTTGAAAGAAACTATGAAGGCTGCACTCAATTCATTCACACAATCTATTGTATTTCACATAAAAATGGATTTCCTGGAACTTTTTTCATAGGAAGATCTGTATTCAGAAACTTTCCGAATATGACTGTTATTGCAGTAGTTATAGAAGCTTTTAACTACGGGAATTATGGTTCAAGAAATAAGAGTGATATACCCCAGTGATCGTAATACAGTATTCGGTTTGAAATTCCTAGCATCTGAAGAAGGCCGGAACGTACAACGGCCGAAACGTCGCACAAATGGCTACGAAGATGAGAACAATAGTCCAAATAATGTAAATAGTGGGAATTAAGGTTGTGTTTAAAAGCCACGTTATTACTGTCTGTGGTGCTAGAAATTTATATTTGGAGAATTTATCAAATGATTTTCTTGAAATGAGTTTATGGTTGTATTCATAAGATGCGAGTGTACCCCTGCCGGTAAAATATTATTATTATTATATATATATATACACACCTATGGCTTAGGGGTTAGTGATTCCGACTGAAACCAAATCGGTCGTTTTTCGATCCCGGTCGGAGGCAAGTGGATGTCTAGCCACACTGATTTCGCTGTGATACAGCGAAACAGGCTTGTATGTGGATAGCGAATATATTTATATATATATATGTATATAAATAATAATTTTATATATATATAACGGTCTTTAGATCTTTAGGAGAGGATATAGCAACCTAAGGCCAGAAATGGTTTCATGACAGCATTTTTGTAAAAGAGAGAAAAAAACAAAAACAAAAAAAAACAAAGAAAACAATAGACAACCTAAGATCATAAACACATATTTTAAATATATAAAGCTCTTCGTAATGTAAATGTGTGAGCTGTAGCTATGAGTACAATGTGTAGTATTTCTTTAAGGCATGTGCTGACACTGATCCATTCAATGAGTCCACGAGAAACTTTCCCAATCAAACAAAGGAGCCTCAACTAGTTAGTTAGTTAAATGCCATATGTGATACACG
Source organism: Ascarosepion bandense (assembly GCA_037127315.1). NCBI lineage: Eukaryota > Metazoa > Mollusca > Cephalopoda > Sepiida > Sepiidae > Ascarosepion > Ascarosepion bandense. The sequence goes on from JBBBDQ010000442.1 coordinate 233,504, forward strand.
CTTGGGCGATCATGTCTCGTAAGAAACATGACTGACTGGGCAGAAGATTATCCCGCAGTAGGTTGCCATTTCTTTCTGCGGTAGACTGGTTGCCAGCCAAGGCTATAGAACCCATAACTGGAATGAAGTGACGGATTAATACCTTTCCCAAGGGTATATTTGTGCGTAAGAAATTGCAAGGAATTCAACTGGAATTCGAACTCAGTTCCCCGATTTGTCGTTCCGAGTCGATATCCCCTGCACCACACGCACAGAGCCTCAACTACAACAGGAAGTATTGACGTCCTTCATTTATATTATCTTTTTTGGCATTTTTAATTTATTTCTTCTGATTTATGTTGTTTACTCATTTCTTTTCGGGGCCCAACCAGAAATCTAAGGTCAGAAATGGCCCCTTGGCATTTTCCACTGAGCATTAAAAAAAAAAAAATACAAAAGCAAAAAAAAAAAAAAAATCAAAAAACAAAAATCAGACACATTTTACATAGATAAAGTCATTCTTAAGTTAAGAGTTTTTCTTGTGAGTACAGTTCTTTGTATTTCCTTAAGACATCGGCTACCAGGAATCCCTTCAAGAGTCTATCAAAACCATTTCCAATCAAACTGAGGACTACAACTGCAGCAGAAATTTTTGATATCCTTCAGTTGGATTATTATTATTATTATTTCTATCTATCTATCTATCTATCTATCTATCTATCTATCTATCTATCTATCTAATTCTTTATCTATCTATCTAATTCTTTATCTATCTATCTATCTATCTATCTATCTATCTATCTATCTATCTATCTATCTAATTCTTTATCTATCTATCTATCTATCTATCTATCTATCTATCTATCTAATTTTGTTTATATCTTTCTTGGTTGGTTTTATGAACATACAAATTTCAGGCTACTTAGTCAAGTTATCTACTACCGCCTGATAATGCGATGTGTTTGTTGGATCTGCAAAATCTATGTGCACTCTTGACCACAGTGTATGTTTCTTTGTCCAAGGTTATATTTTCATGGTCGGTGTTTTTTCGCCTAGAACAGGGTTTTAATACCCTTTTCAATGTCTTCGTCCGTTTTTTGTCCAGTATACATAGCTTCTCATAAGAAATATCGAGCAAATAATTTTAAAAGAAAAAAATACTTACCATTACAGGAAATCTTACTTATGGAAAGAAAACAGTCCAATCTTGAAACGAATCTGTTTTTTTTTTTTTTGTTGTTTGTTTTTTACTGATTTTTAGCGTCTTTCTTTCTCTGTATTTAATATTTAAAGTTCCGTTCGATATCAGTCTTAGACAAAAACAGCAGCAGAATATCCCTCTCAGGATTTAAAAAAAATTAATAAATCACCATCAATGAAAAATATGGTAATAATGTTTGAAAAAAAAAATACAAAAAACAAAAAACGAAATCACTTGCACATTGTTGTTGTTGTTATTGTCGTTTTCTTTTTTCAATTAAAAATGTTTTTTTTTCCCGTTAAATGTTTTGCTGACTTACGGTGTAAACTCGAATAAAACTCTTACCGTTTATTTTAAAGTCTTTTTTATTTTATTTTGACTTTTTTTCAAAGCTTCCTTTCCACGCCTTCTGCAAAATGATTTCACCAATCAGAAGTCTAATCGAAACTTATCGACAAGACTGTTTACTTCTCTGTTGTCTAACAGTATTTGAAATGACTGAACGAATAATTTTCCGTACGAATTTAAAGGTGTGTTATTGTTCGATGCAAGAGCGTTACCTGATTGTAAACCATCCGTGTTTGTGTTGTTATTTTTAAATGAACAGGTTGGATGGAAGAATTTGTAGGAGTGGTCTTAAATGTGGAGGAGTCGACGAAGTACACACACGACAACGTTGCTATCGTCATAATAACATGTTGATCCAGTTGTAGTAAAAAGCCGAATGATACATCTACATATCTACGGATATTCTCCCTTCTTTTCTTTTCTTTTTTAGTATTTAGTCTGGGTAAGGCGAAAATGAGCGGTGGGGTGGGTGGGGTTATTTGAAAGAGGGAGCTGGGCCGTCCCCGTGTGAGTGAAAGAAAGAGAAGTCAGGTACCACCGCCCTTTTTCAAGGTGTCAGAGAGAGCAAGCGTATATTTGCGTGCATATGAGTATTTTATTTACAATGATGGAATTCATATCAGAAGCACCCCACTGTTCCGAAAGAAAGAACTTTTAAATACTCATGTATATTTTTTTTTTTATTAAGACTTACAGTTGAAGATTTTCTTAAATCTTAGGAACTAAGCACAAGCTTAGAGTTCATAAGATACAGGCAATCAATGTGTTATATGGAACATATGAAAAGTGTGTTGCGCCAATATTTTTTTTTTTTTTTTGCACCGACGGGAAAAATTATCCCAGTTATCGAGTCAGTCAGTTAAATGCCATAGGTGATACACGCTTGGGCGATCATGTCTGGAAAGAGACATGACTGACTGGACAGAAGATTATCCCGCAGTAGTTTGCCATTGCTTTCTGCGGTATACTGGTTGCCGACCAAGGCTATAGAACCCAATCTGTCCTGTTATTTAACCCATAACTGGAAGGCATAGACAGATTAATACCTTTCCCAAGGGTATTTGCGCGTAAATGAATGCAATGAATTCAGCTGGAATTCAAACCCGGTTCCCCGATTTTTCGTTCCGTGTCGATATCCACTGCACCACAACGCACATCCATAACTTTATCTATAAGTTATCGAGTAATCAAAGTATTAGCATAAATGGGGCCAAATGTGATAAAAAGAAAAGTAGGAAGATTGTGTTGCAACAGTGTGGAGAATTCGCATTCAACAAACTAGATTTTACCAGACACTGACACCGGTGAGAAATATGCAACTACCTCAGCCACCAGGTAGATCTATGTACCTATCTTTTTTCTATGTAACTAGCCAATCCCTATTGTAGACACCTGATCAAGCACATCTGTGCTTGTTCAACACTCACAGAAGTCATCTGTGCTTTATACTGCCAAACCGCTGGATGGAACTTCGTTACAGTTTCTGGGAGAAAGTAATACTGGCCTGTATAACAATCTTAACAAGTCTAGTACACTCAAACTCTCGGCCACGATGGCTTACGATTTGCCGCTTTGCAAATAGTGTGTCGGTTATCGGTGTGGCATGTACAATAGGCAAGCTGGGTTTAATTTTCAGGTTAGTCAATCGCGTCCATTTTCGCACAAATGCTTTTGAAAGATACATAACTGTATCTGTTTTTCCTCTCCTACAAACAATGGGTTAGCAAAGTAGACTGTTCTCTAACCTTAGATAAAAAACAATTTAAGATAAGGGAAATTATGACTTTAAAATCGTAGAGACGGCAGCAAACCATTTTACTATCTTTACTAAAGAAGTTATGGCAATTCCAGGAAAATTAAAAAACAATTGTGGAGAGTAGTGATCGCTTCTGTTTCTATATAACGCCTTCCTTTCAGAACATGGACGATTATGGATCTAAAAATCTCCCTTTCCCTTATCAGTTTCTCTCACTTTGTTAAAGCCTCTGTCTCGTCATCCATTCACACAAGCTCTTCAGCTAAGTGTCTCACTGCCTTCACCTACCTCTTTTTCCCTCGATATTTCTCGTGAGGATTAAGCTTTCCAAACCTCCCTTCCTCATTATGAATCCAATAAATTTCAGCTATCTTTTCCAGATTCTGGTTATAAGTGTTCATTCTGTTGCCATTTTCTTTAAGACTTTCTTGTTTCTTACTCTCTCCGTCAATGGAATGCTCAGTATCCTTTTGTAGAACCACATTTCTGATGCTTCCAATTTTCTCCTCATCCGTAGAGAGATTAATATACGAACGCATATATACATACACAAATTTTAAAATTTTGCTTTTATCGACGTGTCAATTTATCTGTTAAATTTTAAAGCCAGGTTTGGAAAACGACTGTAAAGGCTACAATATTGGATACATGTAAGAGCGAATTCGTAAGATGACAAAAGACTTGAATGAATGGTCATATAAGATGGTGGATAACACAAGGTGATCCGTGACACTTTTCAAAGAAGTGGTTCGCTGCATTCTCCTATATCTCTTGTCCTTGGTATGTCCTGCGGGGATTATGTTTTCCAAGCCATCCTTTCTCATTATGTGCCCAAGAAATTTCAGTTGTCTTTTAATAAGTTTTTTTTTTTTCACTGAGGTTTATCCAATACAAGCCACTAGAGGTCAAGGGTTACTTAAGTAAGTTGTATGAGCATAAGCGGAAAAAGTACATTTTAGGAGGTTATGTAGAAAAGATAACGTTTAAGATTATAGTGATCGGGAAAGCATCCTCTCGGGAGTCTGTTCCCTAAAGTAGTGGTTCTTGCAAAGAAGCTATCCAAGGAGAACATTCATTACAAATGTGAACAATTCGTCCCAGTGTCTTTAACGTAATCGCTTACGTCTTGCATTAAAAAGTACTTGGTGAGTTGCATAAAGATTATCGGCATAACCTATAGTGCCTAGTTGTGTGTGTGTTTGCTTGTTTGTGTGTGTGTGTATTAGGGAAGTAGGTTGGGTTTATATATAGTCATCCACAGACAGATCTGTTTCGCTATATCACAGCTCATCCGTACGGTTAGACACCGATTGCTTTTTAACCATGGATTGAAATCCGACCGAATTGGCGTCAGTCGGTGATTCTACCTCTGAGGTATGGGCGCTCGGTAGAAGGAGGCAGACTTATATATATATATATATATATATATATATATATATATATATTTTAATTCAGATACTTCAATCCAAAGGAAAAAAGCAGGAAGGTAAATTCCAAAAAACCCGATCCTAATTAATATTAAAAATTTATTTTAATATTAAAAAATGATACAGGAAGAGAGCTCCATGTAATAAAATATTACAGAGCAAATATATATATTAAAAAAGGATTAATTCAAAGATGTTGAATGGCCATTTCGATATGACGATCCCCACGGGGAGCGACACATCACCTCAGCAACAGAAAAAAACCTTTCAGAAACTGGAGAAAAATTAGTCTACTTTTCCTTTTTAAATAGATTGCAAAGAAATTAAAAAATAAATAATAATAAAATAAAATAAAATAAAATAAAAATAAAAATAAAGGGAAAGAAAAAGAAAAGGAAAAAGAAAAAGAAAAGGATAGAATAAAATCAAATAAATAAGAAAAGAAAAAAAAAAAAATAAATAAAAAAATAAAAAAAATAAGAAAAGAAAAAAAAAAGAAAAAAAAAAAAAAAGAAAAAAAAAGAAATAAGAAAAGAAAAAAAATGATTCAACACGGGGTCTGTTAATTTTTAGTTACATTCTCCCCTTTTTTTTGCAAACCCAGACGATGTCAATTTTTTTTCTTTTCTTATTTATTTGATTTTATTCTATCCTTTTCTTTTTCTTTTTCCTTTTCTTTTTCTTTCCCTTTATTTTTATTTTTATTTTATTTTATTTTATTTTATTATTATTTATTTTTTAATTTCTTTGCAATCTATTTAAAAAGGAAAAGTAGACTAATTTTTCTCCAGTTTCTGAAAGGTTTTTTTCTGTTGCTGAGGTGATGTGTCGCTCCCCGTGGGGATCGTCATATCGAAATGGCCATTCAACATCTTTGAATTAATCCTTTTTTAATATATATATATATATATATATATATATATATATATATTATTATTATTATTATTATTATTATTATTGCGTTAGAATATGTGCAAATTACAAACTACTACAAAATTGTACATTTTGTTTCGACAATGACGAGACATTGTTCTTTCAATGTCGAAACAAAATGTACAATTTTGTAATAGTTTGTAGTTTGTGTAGGTTTTAACGTAATAATCAATGATAAATATTCATTGGTCTATTTTTATATTGAGGACTATTTTAAATTAATGTTTTGAACGTTGCAATTATTTTCTTCCTTCTTATTCATTTGGACACACACACACACACACACACACACACACACACACACATGTATATATATATATATATATGTGTGTGTGTGTATATATATAAGGTATAGGGTATAATATTCTGTATCCAAAGAAACACTATTCTTAAAAAAGTGCTCAATACAAAGTAGAGCTAATAACATTTATTTAGAAATTATAACACAAATATGTTATGATATCACTACAAAAGTAGCTATTTTATTTCGACACTACTTGTGTCTTATCAAGTGATGAGGTTTAATTCAAGCTGAAGAGTTTAAAAAGGTGAAAAACTAGCCTAACCCTCTTAATCAGTTAGGCATTGTTACATATAAAGTGTGGACTAATCAAAATAAAGTAATTTCTAATTTGAAGAATATGAGAACAGACTATAAAAACAATTTTTAGGGGCATTAATATTAATATTTGATTAAATTGAGATCAGCATTATTAATCGACTATTAGATTCACTTTATTTTTATTGCGAATTTTAAATTCTAAGTTTAACAAATCATTAGATTTAGATTATTATAAAGTTATCCAGATATTAAACGAGAAGACATAAAGTCACACATACAAACCTACAAACATCTACACATGGACAAATAGACGAGTATGCACACATACACTTGCATACAGACACATATACATATTAATATACGAACGCATATATACATACACAAATTTTAAAATTTTGCTTTTATCGACGTGTCAATTTATCTGTTAAATTTTAAAGCCAGGTTTGGAAAACGACTGTAAAGGCTACAATATTGGATACATGAAAGAGCGAATTCGTAAGATGACAAAAGACTTGAATGAATGAGGTCACGGCAGGCACAATCATATTTCAGTGCATGAACAAATAAACAAAATTAGATATATACTTACGCAAATACACTCGCTAAAACAAAAAAGGACGAGATTAAAAACTCCACAAATCATCACATACAAAATAAAAATATAACCACATACATGAAAATACTTATAGAAAACTTCTGGCATAAACATACGCAAATAAGCAATAAGGAATATTCACACAGAAGGATACGCGCACATAAAAACGTGCATAGACAAGAATATATATATATATATATATATATATATATATATATATATATATATATATATATATATAACGTAGCACACTTGGTATACTATCCAAGTAAATTCCGATAGAGATGAACTCAAAAGAACTAAATGTTAAATTCATTTATTTTGGGTTTGATGAGCCGCAATAATAACATCATAATGCGGTGAAATATGTATTACTCATTGGAATTCTAATAAATCAAAAATTTTCTCATATATATATATAGATAGATAGATATGCACACACAAATATACATATACACATACATATATACACATAGACAGGCATACATGGACATCTAAACAAATATACACACAAATATGAAGATATATATATATATATATATATATATATATATATATATATAAATTAGAGAAAAGTTTCAAAATTCAAATGTGTCGGATGTACAATTCGACATAGGATCTCTAATAGAGATTCTACGTTACGTCAGCGACATTGTTTTTTCCAAATGGCGAAGGCCCTGGGGTAGATTGTGAAGGGGTTTCAGGTTAACAACGGTCACAAAGTGGAAAAGGACAGAGCTGGTAGTCACGGTGTTACAGAGTGTTGAAACGGTATATTTAGGAAGGGGAGGAATAGGAGTTCATATTTTATAAAGATAGACAACTAAATGAGTTAAATTACTTTTTTAAGGTTAAGATTTTGGGCTGTTTGAAGAGGTGCATTTAGGCGAGAAGGAATGGGTTTCAATATAAGATTTTTAAAATTTTTATTTAAGTTTATTTGATTAAACCTTTTAGGTAGAATCGAGCTAAATGCCAATTACAGGAAGTTATCAGTTTAAAAATTATTAGAGAAAAATGTCGCTGACGTGACGTAGAATCTCTATTAGAGATCCTATGTCGAAATGTACATCCGACACCTTTGAATTTTGAAAATTTTCTCTAATTTATATTGGCTCTGTATTCTTAATACATTGAGCTCTCTGCCTGCATCACTTTATAATGTTAAAAATTTTTTAATATTGATTAGGATCAGGTTCTTGGAATTTACCTTCCTACTCTTCCACTTCGGATTAAAGAAAAACAATATATATATATATATATATATATATATATATATATATATATATATATATATAAGGCATACGCACATACAAATATATATGCATACAACACATGCACATCAGCAAGTAAAACAAAATACCAAGTGTGCACCTATATACATACATACACTAATACGTTGGCGGTCAGTGTTGGGTTTGGTTACTCAGCAGGTATTAGTGTGGTGATGTATGCCGGATTGGATACCCGGGGGAGTTCGTTGGAGCGTCCGGGTCGGATGAGGGTACCCATCTGATAAATGCAAACAAATGTTTACGTGTTAGTGTATGTATGTATATAGTCGAATTAGACTTTATACATTTTTTAAACAAATTGTTCAGTGTAGCACTCAGATTCTGCATATTAAATAATAATTTTGGCAATAATTTACTAGCCTTAGAACTACTTGTAGTTTTGGAACGTTTGTTAGAGAAGGGATATACTTAATTGCACTTGCCTTCGACAGATCTGGATGACGATCATTTTTGTCCCAGGTAAATGATTTTAGGTAAAATCGATTAAAAACGATTCACACATTTTCCTCAATGAGTTTTAACCCATAATCTCGTATTTAAAAAGATATTTTTACATCCTCGATACGTTGTTCCTTAGTGTTACGTTTTAAGTCTAAAAAAAAAAAGTTTAACCAAATATTCAGAGTTAATTCACAGACAAACATTTAATTTAAAAAACATTAAATAAAGATATTTACAAATATACAATTTTTGTTGCATCCAAAACAAGAAACATAGAGTTTACTACTGGCGAGTGTTACGAGGAGAGAAGGGTAAGGTAAAGAGTCAAGTATCTTTACCCAGTTAAGTTGGCGAAGACGTTAAGTGCTATACTTTTTGGAAATCCTTAAATAAGTATATAAAGAGTAATTATTTGCTTAGTCAATGAAAGAGTCAAAAATATGTATTTAACCATATAGTTCCATGAGGTTCTCTTTCAGGTTTTAATTGGTCGGCAACTTTCTTAGAGATTCTTTTCGGCTGGATATAAATTCTTGAATCAAAACCGGAGTTGATAATGTCCGCAAACCCTGGTAACAACTAGCTTCTCACTGCCCTAAACCTATTTTTATTGGGGCTAAAACCTAATTTGCATATTTTTAGAACCTTTCGAATTCTCTCGGTTCTAATGGAATTTTCTTGATCATTCTAGTACCTTCCAAACGTTCTAGTTTTAATTTTCTTATTTTTACGACTACTTCATGAATTAAAACTTTTTTTTGAATAACACGTAGGACTCAATAGAATCCCTTACTACAACTGTTTAGACATTATTTTATATATATATATATATATATATATATATATATATATATATATATATAAATGCATCCTCGTAACACTTAGGTACACTTTTAAGGAATATATCATACAGATACGCAATTGCGAAATCACAATCTGCAAACAGTCCATAGCTTGTTACAATATGGCTGGAACTACTTTTATCCCCAAAAGAAAGTCGGTTGAACTTATACAATCACTTGTGCGTATTTATCGTTATTAACTGATATGTCCCGGAAAGGGATACATATGTATATATCATTCGAGGTAGTTAAGTGGCTAAGGCAAATGTAACCGGGTAGGTCAATCTAGTACGTAGACGTAATAGACGGTACTCGTCGAATGCAGTATCCTGAAACGTCGGCGTAGTCAATAGTCGTAGACATATATTCGTAGATCTCTAGTGGTAGACCAATAGACCTCTAGTGGTAGATCTCTAGTAGAAGAGCTATGGATCTCTGGACGTCCTCGCCTTCGTCTATATTTATGGCTGATACCAGCCAATCACATTTCAGTCAGGGTGAACCCAGGTGTATACATATTCATTAACTATTCATTACATCATTAACTGTGAGCGTTTTTCTTCAAACTGTATTTGCAAATAGACCTCAGAAAGATCAAGCTTCAAAAAATTTTTTCACCGTATAATTTTGAAAAAAAGCGGATTTGTATTGTGGTGTAGTGAATATCGGGTTGGAACGAAAAATCAGAGAAACCGGGTTCGAAAGCCAGTTGAATTCCTTGCATTCACTTACGCGCAAATACCCTTAGGAAAGGTATTAATCCGTTTCTTCCCTCCAATTATTGGTTAAATAACAGGACAGATTGGGTTTTAAAGCCTTCGCTGGCAACCAGTCTACCGCAGAAAGCAATGGCAACCTACTGCGGGATAATCATCTGCCCAGTCAGTCATGTCTCTTTCGGAATATGTTCGCCCAAAGCGTGTATCACGTATGGTACTTAACTGACTGAATGAAGATAATAGTTGAAAACATAAGTAAAGCTTCTACTGGGAAAAAGTGGGGGATCAGTTTTCTATTGTTATTAAGTAATAAACTGATCCCCCACTAATTACTACTTATTAATACAATCCGTCTCTTCTCCCTTCAGCTATAGTTTCAAGAGCAGGATAGAAAAATTTACTGCCCAGTCAGTCATGTCTCTTTCGAGACATGATCGCCCAAAGCGTGTATCACGTATGGCACTCAACTGACTGAATGAAGATAATAGTTGGAAACATAAGTAAAGCTTCTATTGGGCAAAAAGTGGGGATCACTTATTACTACTTATTAATACAATCCGTATTTTCTCCCTTCAGCTCTAGTTTAAAGAACAGGATAAACATTCTTCTGCCAAGTCAGTCATGTCTCTTTCAAGACATGATCACCCAATTGAATTTCGAAAAAAATTTCTGAACTTGGCAATGAGTAGTTATGTGATTCTAAACGTTGAAAAATCAGCACAAACTCAAATTTTATTATTTTTTTCTTTTCTGTTGGTGCTGCCTCTTTTGAACGCTCATTTTTTTTCCAATTGCACTCATTTTCTCACATATATCTAATTCTTCATTGACTTGATCCAATACTGCGAACGGTTCACTCCATTTTTGTTTAAATACTGGTGTCGAACTTACTTAAAATTTTACTTTGAGTTTGAGTTTTGTTTAACGGCATATCAACCTCTGTGGTTTATTTCATGCCAAACAGGTGAGGTTTTAAGGCATTTATTTTTAATGTTTGGTTATTGTGAGAAGTTGATTTAGTCAGATTTTGATAAAAAATGTTGTTTTTATGCTATTTTTTTACTTTAAAAACTGGAGATGTCTTCTAATTTCGTGTTCGAAAATGTATTCCTGGTAATAATTTTTTCCTTCAAAAATGTATATTTTTCTATACCAGCCTATTTTTATATATTCATAGTGTTTTGAGCCAAGATTGGGGTTCAACTATTTGCCCATAGCTGGGACTCCTAACAGGTACTACCACTCCGGATCAGGGTGGACCTGGGAACAACAGCAATTAAATGATTCCATGCTCCTCACAATCTCCCAATCAGAGGCCTTGCTGCCGGACTTCAGTTTTCCGGCATACTCAGGACCATTTTGCTTTTAATTTAGAACACCAACCCAACTCAATTCGATAGAACAACCAGTAAAGATTTTTCCAATTTGTTCCTGCAAATTTCCACATCGTTTTTTTTTTTTTAACTGGTTACTTGTCCACATATATTTTTGCAATAAATATTTATAGGTAAATCACATGATTCAAATAATTCCATCCTGTTAATATCGAATAAGTTTGTAGTATATTTAACACTTAAGCCCTAGATTTTACACACTTGTTACAAAATAAAACGTTGCAAGTCATTCACCAATATCAAATAATCTTCCACCTGATATGCAACGTGCGATTTTCGAAGTTTTTTTAATATAGAATTTCCGTTTGCTTTCCATGTGGCTTCGTTGATTATTATGACATCACTACCAAACCAGTGTCTAATTGCAATGTTACATTCAGTCAGTTAAGTGCCATACGTGATACACGCTTGGGCGATCATGTCTCGAAAGAGACATGACTGACTGAGCAGAAGATTTTCTATCCTGCTCTTTAAACTATAGCTGAAGGGAGAAGAGACGGATTGTATTAATAAATAGTAATTAGTGAGGGATCAGTTTGTTACTTAATAACAATAGAAAACTGATCCCCCACTTTTTGCCCAGTAGAACCTTTACTTATGTTTCCAACTAAAATCTTCATTCAGTCAGTTGAGTGCCATACGATCATGTCTCGAAAGAGACATAACTGACTGGGCAGAAGATTATCCCGCAGTCGGTTGCCATTGCTTTCTACGGTAGACTGGTTGCCGACCAAGGCTATAGAACCCAATCTGTCCTGCTATTTAACCCATAACTGGAGGGAAGAGGCGGATTAATACCTTTCCCAAGGGTATTTGCGCGTAGGTGAATACAATGGATTCAACTGGAATTCGAACTCGGCTCCCCCGATTTCTCGTTCCGAGCCGATATCCACTGTACCACAACGCACAATGATGCATTACATATTATTAATTTTCACATATACAAATTTTCTTTCATTTATTGTTATTATTTTTTTCTTATCAACGCTAGAATATAAACAGAAGAAAGAGTAATAATAACTACCAACTATGAAATGATAATAAATCTTTTAAAAAATTAACAAACAACATGATAAATAGCTCCCAAAACTTCATCAGGATCCAAAATTATTTCAACAGTCTCTAGAATGACTACTACCCATTAACCAGTCCAGAAGAAACTTCTGTGAAATTAAACGGTGGAAACAAAGAGAATGTGTCCGTAAAAATATGCAGACTGAATCCGAAATCTTACATTTGGAAACAAGAATTAATCAATACGTACTTTCTAAAAAGGATGTGCGTTGTGGTACAATGGATATCGGCTCGGAACGAGAAATCGGGGAGCCGAGTTCGAATTCCATTTGAATCCATTGTATTCACTTACGCGCAAATACCCTTGGGAAAGGTATTAATCCGTCTCTTCCTTCCAGTTATGGGTTAAATAGCAGGACAGATTGGGTTCTGTAGCCTTGGTCGGCAACCAGTCTTCCGCAGAAAGCAATGGCAACCTACTGCGGGATAATTTCCTGCCCAGTCAGTCATGTCTCTTTCGAGACATGATCGCCCAAGCGTGTATCACGTATGGCACTTTAACTGACTGACTTTCTAAAATACGATTTAGCAAAATGGATAATATATTTTATCTTCCCTCTACAAATATGGAATCATCTATTGCTCAACTCCTGGAAGAGAAGTGTGCCAAGTCGTATAGAAAAGAGTGATTCAAATCTTTACATGTAGCTGGTTCCAATAATCATTTAAATTTTGGAATCAGTCTCCATATCATTACGGGAAACTTCTCTTTGCCCACAGAAGGATGTTGTGAAGACTCTTCATTTGTTTGGGTATATTTTATTTTAACTTTCCCCCGATAATTATTTACACGCGGTTTCTCCTCCCCTCGTTATAAATATATATATTTATATGCATATTTATTTTAACGTTCCCCATTTTTTAACTTCATTTTCGTTGCTGTTTTCGTTAAATTTGTGATTCTAACGATTTTCTCCTGATGAGATCTTGGACGAAAGAGCTCTAGAGACAATAAATAAATTCCTTGTTTTTAAAGTAGTGTACAAAGAGTGATTCAACATTTTACATGTAGCTGGTTTCAATAATCAATTAAAGATTTTGGAATCAGTCTGCATTTCATTGCGGAAGCCTTCTCATTGCTGGCAGAAGAATTTATTGAAGTCTCATTTGTTGGGGGATATTTTATTTTAACTGTCTCTCGATAATTATTTACACGCGATTTCTCCTCCCCTCGTTATGTTCTCCACACTTTCTTTTTTGCTCTTCATTTCGTTGCTGTTCTTTTCGTTTGATTTAGAATTCTAACGATTTTCTCCTGATAAGATGTTGGACAAAAGGGCTTTTGAGACTGTTAATAAATTCCTTTATTTTTAAATAGTGTACAAATTTTGTACCTTTAAACATGCCTTTCAACAAAACCCACAATATATATATATATATATATATATATATATATATATATATATATATACTAGCAGTATAGCCCGGCGTTGCTCGGGCGTAATGAAAGCTTTAAAACTAATCCATGGTCCTGTAGCTCAGACTCTTTGGACGTTGGCACGAAAGACTAAAAAGCAATAGTTGTTTCCAGTTAAAGCGAAACCGTAGACTGAAAGAAAAATGAATCGATGTACGTCAAATTTTGATTTCCTGGTATCGATATCAAATAAGTTTTTTTCATCGTAAACTGAATTTTGAAGGCTAAATAAATCCTCTGATTAAATGGTATCATGGCTGAGACTAAGAACTACAATTATTCCTACTTAGAGCCAAACCCGAACCAAAAACTAAAATAAAAGGGCTGAAAAAATACAGACAGACAGGCACATAAACAGACACACAAACAAACACCTTGCCTTTTATATATATATATATATATATATATATATATATATATATATATTATCGATTTTCTATACTGCTGTAAGAGCTGCAACCTTGAAACTTCTGAATGTCGTTTCTTATGTCTTTGTCTATGAGTGTATCAAATTTGATTAAAATCGGACCACTCCTTCTATAACCCGATTTTTTCGATTATCGATTTTCGATCTTAATCGGGCGTACCTCGACACAAAACTTAGCTAAGAACATTCGCAGATGCTTATAGTACAACTGTGTAAATTTTCAAGAAAATCGGTTCAGCCGTTTCGGAGTCTATAGGTAACGGACACGCACAGACAAAGTTCCATTTATAAATAAGTTTAGATTTGCTCTGGATAACATCCATTGAGCTCTGTATATAGATATAACACTTAATATTATATATTATATTAAGTTAATCATATTGGATTATCCTCACCGTTTACGGACTGGACATATATATATGTATATATAAGTATCTATCAGATTGATAAATGATTTTTGTTTGTTTTTTATCTTATCATATTTTTTTTTGTTTTTCTCCATATCTCATTCTCTGATGAAGCTTTAATAAAACTGAAACATGTTAGATTGACAAACGATACCTGTTTGTTCTTAATCTCATCTAGTTATGTAGAAAAAGTTAAAATATTTAAGAAAATAAACTGCGTATGTCTAAAAAATTGTAGTGACTAATTAAATCGTTAAATTCATGTTAATATTATTTAAGTGTTAAGCAAAATATCCCGATAAATTAAGATAAAAATTAAAATAAAATTTTTATTATAATGATTGACTAGTATCTATTTTATAGCCTAAGAAATTAGTTTATATACGGCATTATATAAATAAATTTAGATTTGCTGTGGATAGCATCCATTGAGCTCTGTATATAGATATAACACTTAATATTATATATTATATTAAATTAATCATGTTGGATTATCCTCACCGTTTACGGACTGGACACACACACACATATATATATATATATATATATATATATATATATACCCAATGTCTCCAATACCCAATTTCAAGCCATTATCCATAACACCGACCACCTGGCATTCCCAAACCGTCACTCATCCAGGTACTGACCAGGTTCTTAACTTCGGTGATTGCACGTAAGGTAGGAGAACCGTTTTTACAACGTTTTATGACCCTAAGATCTGTGTGTGATAGTCTTCAAGAACTATATATATACCCATACACCATATATATATATATATATATATATATGGTGTATGGGTAGTTCTTGAAGACTATCACACACAGATCTTAGGGTCATAAAACGTTGAAAATATATATATATATATATATTGGAAGTCCACTCGTGGCCGAGTATGTCTACTTTGACCTTGATATAAAGATTTTTTTATGGATGACGATTCTCGCGTTGGTCTCGTGCAAGATGACTCATTTTTTTCAATTAGTCCTTGCATTGATTCACACTTGAACCCACAGATAGTACATGTCAATTTACTAGATCAGTCACTTAAGTGCCGTACGTGTAACACGCTTGGGCGATCATGTCTCGAAAGAGACATGACTGACTGGGCAAAAGATTATCCCGCAGTGGGTTGCCATTGCTTTCTGCGGTAGACTGGTTGCCAGCCAAGGCCATAGAACCCAATCTGTCCTGTTATTTAACCCATAACTGGAAGGAAGAGACGGATTAATACCTTTCCCAAGAGTATTTGCGCGTAAGTGAATGCAATGAATTCAAATGGAATTCGAACTCGGTTCCCCGATTTCTCGTTCAGAGCCGATATCCACTGCACCACAACGTACATTCTAATTTACTAGATACTTAGTGCAAAAATTATCATTTTCTGTGGTTTACTGATGAAAAGATGTTTTAGAAAGCAGGGTGTTTTTTGTCGTAAATAGCTTGATATCGAGATAAATATAGAGTGTTAATATGATTAATGTAGAGAAGTTTGTCTCTTAACTGAGCAGAGTCATGCAGACTTTGAAGTTTTGTGAAGACACAATTATTTTGTCTTCACTCCACAGGAGTTTTCTTTTTCAATCTCAATGTTTTCAATTTCAATTTAATTAAGATTGAAAAAAAAAAGCTTTTAGCTGTGAAGACATTATAGTGGTGCCTTCATAAAATTTTGAAGTCAGCATGATTCGAGACAAACTTCTCTATATTAAGCATATATATATGTGTGTGTGTGTGTGTGTGTGTGTGTGTGTGTGTGTGTGTGTGTGTGTGTGTGTGTGGATACCGCACGTAACACCCTAAATACATATGCTTTTTCTTGCTGAAAAGTTTCCTTTTCAAGCCGAGGAATATTCAGCATAACCTCTGTTGGAGGCGGAGCACACGCTTTCTTTTCTTTAAGATAGTCAGGCCAAGTGAAATAGATACTCGAGGGGTGTATAACTGCGGCGAGTGTACCCGATATCCTACCACGGTCATATCCACCTGTGATCCTGAAGTGCTTCTGTTTATAATTGTTACCTGAACAGTTGTTTGTTACCACCCGTCAGGTAAACTCGAGACCTGCCCACACCTTGTACGGTACATCTCTAGATACCGAGTCAAAACGGAGCAGATTGATTAGGATAATAATAAAATGAAAATTTATAGAAGTGACTTAAACTCTACTTGCAGGAATGTTAAGAAAAATAAAATATGTCGAAGCCAGCAGATTTTTGTGGGGTGGGGGGTCTTTTTTTTTTTTCTTTTTTCAGGCGGTTATGATTAATTGCTAACTTAAAACCATCGAAATATTGAAAAAATGTTTTTTCAATTGTTACGAAAGAAAACTTACTGCATAGTTAAGGTGAATGTGAAATTGATTTTAAGTGTGTCAGTTAATAAAATCTAAACTTATTTATAAATGAAACTCTGTGTGTGTGTGTGTGTGTGTGTGTGTGTGTGTGTGTGCGTCCGTTACCTATAGACTCCGAAACGGCTGAACAGATTTTTTTGAAAATTTACTATAAGCGTCTGCGAGTCTTCTTAGCTAGGTTTTGTGTCGAGGTACGCCCGATAAATATCGAAAATCGATAATCGAAAAAATCGGTTTATAGAAGGAGTGGTCCGATTTTAATCAAATTTTGTACACTCATAGACAAAGACATAAGAAACGATATTCAGAAGTTTCAAGGTTGAAGTTCTTACAATAGTGCAGAAAATCGATTATATATAATATATATATATATATATATATATATATATATATAAGGCAAGATGTTTGTGTGTGTGTGTCTTTTTATCTGCCTGTATGTCTGTATTTTTTCAGCTCTTTTATTTTAGTTTTTGCTTGGGGTTTGGCTCTAAGTAGGTATAATTGTAGTTCTTAGTCTCAGCCATGATACCATTTAATCAGAGGACTTATTTAGCCTTCAAAAATCAGTTTACGACGAAAAAAACTTATTTGATATCGATACCAGAAAATCAAAATTTGACTTACATCCATTCATTTTTCTTTCAGTCTACGGTTTCGCTTTAACTGGAAACAACTATTGCTTTTTAGTCTTTCGTTCCAACGTCCAAAGAATCAGAGCTCTAGAACCATGGATTAGTTTAAAAGCTTTCATTACATCCGAGCAACGCCGGGCTATACTACTAGTTAAGAATAAATATTTAGGAAGAAAATAAATAAAAGCTTTGTATTGAGTATTGCGAAGATGTCATATTTTAGCCTTACATGCCACTATGGAGACCCAGGCTATGATAAATGATGAAATGAAAGGTTTAAAAGAAAGTAGCAATATTAAGGGAATTGCAATCAAGATATGAGGCATTACTATAGATGATCTAAAGGAAAATAAAGGCCTTACAATATATATATATATATATATTAATACAGGTGTCATTGAATAATATAGACAAGTTCTGTCTATTTTGTGTAAGATCCGTTCGTATGATCTGATTAGCTTGAGATCATACGAACGCATCTTACACAAAATAGACAGAACTTGTCTATATTATTCAATGAAACCTGTATTAATGAAAAAATGCTGCCAAAATACACACAATATATATATATATATATATATATATATATATATATATATATATATGGTGTATGAGTAGTTCTTGAAGGCTATCACAATGCGTTAAGTATATAAAGGAAGGTAAAGAAGGTGTTGGGTATTACCTATTTATTATACATTAATATTTCGAGATCAAAGTCTCATCTTCAGAATGGTAGGAGAGCTTGTTTTCACGTCCGATCGTGGGCCTTGCCTTTCAACGAAATATTAATGAATAATAAATAGGTAATACCCAACACCTTCTTTGCCTTCTTTTATTTTACCAGATGTATTGTTATAGCCTTCAAGCCCTACCCATACACCTAATATACACAATGCTTCAAGCAAATTACAAAACTCTCCTATATATATATATATAACAGATAGACAAAATTCATCAAGAGATACGGAGGACATGAATTGTGGAGGGCTATGATCGACTACGTCCTGAAGGGACACGTCACATAAAGTAGAAGAATTAATGTACATATTTAACTTTATCTTTCGGCATAGAAACAGCAAGGGCTGACTTTTCTTAAAATATTTCCGGCTCCAAATGTTCTTTTTGTAGTTATATCTTTTCAGTTATTTTTAAGTTAAAAATATTTTTTGTCATGTCACTGCCATTTTTCTTTTATGCTAAATATTTTAATTCAAGGAGAAAAGACGGGCGTTACAGACTAAAATTTGTTATAATTCGAAATCATTTTTTAAAATGTATGCATTAAAATTTGTATTCATTTTCTAGAAGCTGTATCTAATCAATTTTATAATATTAAATGATCATTTTTTGAGCATTGAATTTATTTTTCAAGGACATTTCAACAAAAAAAAAATGTGTCAGGAGTGGGCTTGAGTCAGGACGTGGGTAGATTCCCTTTTTCAAAAATTAATATGCGTAATGGAAATATGATTGTTACGAACTGGTAGAAGATACAACAAAAAAGTAATTGTAACAATGATCGCAGACATTTTAATAAAAGCTTTTTAAAAATAATACTCCAGTATATATATATATATCTAAACTTATTCATAAATGGATCTTTTTCTCTGTGTGTGTGTGTGTGTGTCCCCGTTACCTATAGACTCCGAAACGGCTGAACCGATTTTCTTGAAAATTTACACAGTTGTACTATAAGCGTCTGCGAATGTTCTTAGCTAGGTTTTGTGTTGAGGTACCCCCGATAAATATCGAAAATCGATAATCGAAAAAATAGGGTTCTAGAAGGAGTGGTCCAATTTTAATCAAATTTCATACACTCATAGACAAAGACATAAGAAACGATATTCAGAAGTTTCAAGATTGCATTTCTTACAATAGTGCAGAAAATCGATAATATATATATATATATATATATATATATAAAAGACAAGATGTTTGTGTGTGTGTCTGTTTATCTGCCTGTATGTCTGTATTTTTTAAACCCTTTTATTTTAGTTTTTGCTTCGGGTTCTTGCTTCTAAGTAGGTATAATTGTAGTTCTTAGTCTCAGCCGTGATACCATTTACTCAGAGAACTTATTTAGCCTTCAAAATTCAGTTTACGATGAAAAAAACTTATTTGATATCGATACCAGGAAATCAAAATTTGACTTACATCGATTCATTTTTCTTTCAGTCTACGGTTTCGCTTTAACTGGAAACAACTATTGCTTTTTAGTCTTTCGTGCCAACGTCCAAAGAGTCTGAGCTCCAGGACCATGGATTAGTTTTAAATCTTTCATTACACCCGAGCAACGCCAGGCTATGCTGCTAGTATATATATATATATATATATATATATATATATATATATGTGAGTGTGTGTGTGTGTGTGTGTGTGTGTATTTCTTCCTGCTTTCCTTGACTACTTTATCTAAGAGCTCTTTCTATAGAAATACAACACAACCCAGATAGTTAAATTTTCTACCTGTTTGATATTGATGTCTCTAATATGTAACTCATACTTTTCGATGCCTCGTTTGCTGATGACCATGCTTTCTGTTTTATTACACTTAAAAGTTAGCCCTTTTTTCCTGCTTTCCTTGACTACTTTATCTAAGAGCTCTTTCTATAGAAATACAACCAACACAAATAGGCTGCGTTGTATTTCTATAGAAAGTTGTACCGTTTTTCGAAATTTTTCGTAAATCTAATTTCGCCGTTAGACATTTGAGCTTGTATATCTACAACACTTGTATATCGTTATAAGGGCCCTCACATTAGTGAGTGGGACCTGTGTGCAAGTGAAACCGTTGAGAGGAAGGCCCCGAAACGGTGCACGTTCTCTCCTGATGACCCAAGTTTAAATATAAATTCGAGAAGAACACATTAAAAGAAATTAAACGAAGTCATATACCGTAGAAAATCTCGGTGGAAATGTCATGGCATTAGACATTAATTTACTTCTTCTAGAAATACAACTCAACCCAGATAGTTAAATTTTTGTACCTGCTTGATATTGATGTCACCAATATGTAACTAATACTTTTGGCAGCCTCTTTTGCTGATGACGATGCGTTCTGTTCTATTACACTTAAAAGTATTTTCTTCTTGCTTTCCTTATCTACTTGTTCTACAGAGAGTTCAATTTAGATATCTGTTTTGTTTTGACAATTTTAGTTCGTAGCTCACAAGTTTGAATGTCTCTTTTGCTGACGTTCGTTTGCTTTTTCTTAACGCATTTTGTTGTTAACTTTGTCTAGGAATTTCTGAAATTTTCCTTATAAGTTTGGCATCAACAGTCTCATCTCGTACTTTATATTATTAAGATTATGGCTTCCAATAATAATTCATAGTAGAATTTCCTGTTCTCTTACCGAGCAAGCGATGGACCGGATGTTTGCCCTCAGAGGTTGAGAAAGCAAATGACCAAAACTGGTCTTTGTTCATCTGGGCTCCACGCAGAAGTTCCGGTGGTAAATCAAAAATAAATAAATATCAAATTCATTCGTTAATTTCGGTAACATGTTTATATATATATATATATATATATATATATATATATATAAACATATATATATATATATATATATATATATATATATATAAACATTAATCCAAAAGGAAAAGCAGGAAGGTAAATCATTGTTAGAAGGTAGACATTGATTGCTACATATTAATATCAACTATCAGGGGTTTTTTTTGGGTTTTTTTCTGTGACGTAAATTTTTTGAAATTTTTTAACTTCCGCCGGTAATATCACATTTTTGAGTTTAAGTTGCCGATGAAGCGTGAAATCTCTCTTAGGGATTTCATGTAGAAATGATCATACAACGGTTTTGAAGTTCGAAATTTACTTTATTTTATATATATATATATGTTGTTTCTATACACAGTTTGACTTTCTTGTTTTATACCCCTCTTATCGTGGGCTATCTACTAACAAGGCCAAATTCAGTTAATCTATTTCAGCACACAAATACACTTCACTATAACGGATAACCCACTATACTCTTAGCATTGCCTTGCTATAGATGTTAACGAGCAAACGCACACTTGTTTTACTATACGTTCTATATTTTTGCTCATGTTCGTTTTCTTTTCTGTAAGCCAGGCTTTGCTAGTATTTCAAATAGTTCTTCAGGTCATACTCTCGAAAATGTCTCTGTATAAACGATAAAATGGAGTTAAAGGTATTTCTGCATATGTATTGCATTTTCTTTGTTATTAAACTGATTTCTAAAGGTATTTTACAGAAATAATAAATGGATTAATTATTGAGTTTCACCCCAAGCAAGGGGCTAATACCGCTAAGACGCAAGGGGGTTACTGGAAATGAAAGAGAACGAGAACAAATAAAAACAAGGGATGGACCTCTACTCCAGTTCAATAGACGAAGAATAATTGTGGACCGAGGAATAGGCGGACCTAAAATTGCACGATTAATGTTTCTTTTATGTTTACCGCAATGAGGTTTATGTAGGCCCCGCTGATAAAATTAGCCATATTGACAAATCTGTCAACCCAACATGATTATCTTTACTAAAAGATCTTTCAAAAATAAAATATAAATTTCAGTAATTTTATTTGAAGATGGTTAAACAATTTCAAATTCAATTAATCTAAATTAAAACAAATGTTAATTTTAGTTTAAAGCATCACAGAAAGGCATTATTTTAATATGGAGGTTGATGTTTTATACTGGATGTTGACAGATATATCGATAGCCTGATGTTTGACTTTTCTAAGTAAAGGGTATATTGTTGTAAAAAATTACTTAACAAATACAACGTGAACGCCATTTTTCAGTAATCTTTTAAATTTAGAAAAATATTATAAGTAATCTAATATTTTATTGAATTTTAACTTCTTTGTCTTACTAACGTATACTTTTTTGAGGAAATATTAAAAATTATCAATACATTTTAAACTTACTATAGTTATCACTTTTAGTTTATGGTAATGTCGTGTATAGATGGCCGTATTTGCAAAAATCAGCACGTTTATAAAAAAATCAAAATGCTTTTTAAAATATGAGGGTTGCTGAATTGTAGTAAGTTTGTTTTCCATTTATGATTAGTAAATATGGTCTGTACTTAATAGGAGCCCATAATAAGAGCCCTTAATAAGAGGAGATGCGTTGTGGTGCAGCGGATATCGAAACGGAACGACAAATCGGGGTGCCGAGTTCGAATTCCAGTTGAATTCCTTGCATTCACTTTACACAAATACCCTTGAGAAAGCTATTAATCCAGCTCTTCTCTCCAGTTAGGAGATAAATAATAGGGCAGATTGGGTTCTATAGCCTTGACTAGCAACCAGTTTATTGGACGGGTGAAGAGGCTCATCCCTTGTTTCCTGTTTAGGATGTGGTTTCCGGCTTTCTCTTTTCCAGTCTTTTCACTCTTACGTATCCCCCTGCACATCAGTGGCGTTACCGCCTTGCTCGGGGTCATATGATTAAAAAAAACAAAAAAAAAACTAGTCTATCGCAGAAAACAATTGCAACCTACTGCGAGATAATCTTTTGCCCAGTCAGTCATGTCAGACACGATTGCCCAAAGCGTGTATCACACATGACACTTAACTGACTGAATGAAGATAATAGTTGGAAACATAAGTAAAGCTTCTACTGGACAAAAAGTGGAGGATCAGTTTTCTATTGTTATTAAGTAATAAAATGTTCCCCCAATTAATTACTACTTATTAATACAATCCGACTCTTCTCCCTTCAGCTATAGTTTAAAGAGCAGGATAGAAAATCTTCTGCCTAGTCAGTCATGTCCCATTCGAGACATGATCGCCCAAAGCGTGTATCACGTATGGCACTTAACTGACTGAATGAAGATAATAGTTGGAAACATAAGTAAAGCTTCTACTGGACAAAAAGTGGAGGATCAGTTTTCTATTGTTATTAAGTAATAAACTGGTCCCCCACTAATTACTACTTATTAATACAATCGGTCTCTTTTCCCTTCGGCTATAGTTTGAAGAGCAGGATAGAACATCTTCTGCCCAGTCAAATTTAAACATCTTCTGTCCATTTAAAGACATGATTACCCAAAGCGTGTATCACGTATGGGACTTAACTGACTGAATGAAGATAATAGTTGGAAACATAAGTAAAGCTTCTACTGGACAAAAAGTGGAGGATCAGTTTTCTACTGTTATTAAGTAATAAACTGATCCCCCACTAATTACTACTTATTAATACAATCGGTCTCTTTTCCCTTCGGCTATAGTTTGAAGAGCAGGATAGAACATCTTCTGCCCAGTCAAATTTAAACATCTTCTGTCCATTTAAAGACATGATTGCCCAAAGCGTGTATCACGTATGGGACTTAACTGATTCACTGACTTAACAGGAATATCACCTAAACACTACAAATTAATACAGAATTTTAAAAAAATTAAACTTTATAAATTATTTAAATAAATGCAAATAATACTTGTAAAAATAATAATTGTATACTTTTCTCTTAAGACTATATATATTCTATTTTATGATTCAGAGCATATTTTCTGTTACTTGATAAAAATAAATTATTTAATGATTTAAATTCTCCAAGGAGCTGTGCTTATAATCAATACAAATATTGAGCACTGCAAAAATGAACTTCTCGAAATTTAATAAAATTAAATAAATGAGGGGTAACATATGTAAAAAAAAAAAAATGGACAAAAGGTATGTTTCTAAAATATTCTCAATCATTTGTGAATAAGCTCTGAGAGTTTCATTAAAACACAACTATGATCTGATTTTTACAAGAATTTACAAATCAATGCGTTTTTTTTTCACTGTAAAAAGACGCTAAATTTTCTAATACTAATTTATGGTCATCACTGGAGAAAGACTTAAACCAAAATTTTGAAGGCTCTGAAACGGATTAAAACTATAATTTAATAATTAGAAATTCCTTTGGCGTCTCCACTTAATAATAACAAAGATATGACAATTAAGTTTGGGAAGTTTCATCATGTATGCTCATTTTTTAGCGAATCTTTGGAGGTAACTAGTTTTATGTACCCTAAATTGGCTGACTGAACCACCAGGATAGTTGGAAATTTCCCGGTTGACCCTCCTTTTGGATAGCATTTTTTACTTTTCACTTTTAATGAACCTTTATATAAAGTAATATCATAAATATTTCTCACCACTACAAAGTATTGGTGGCACTGGTTACAACATCATCTGTTACTGAATACTAAATCATTTCACCCCAAGCAAGGCATTCCACTACCACTATTACGCATGGGGAAGGTGAAGAGAAAGAGTGGTTAGATATAGGAAATGTCAGAAGGAGGGTGATAGATGGGTAAGGATACCGAGGCTGGGCGTTGGGTAGATGGGAAGAGTGTTTGAAAGAATGGATGCGAGTTAGTTTGTTAGGAGGTGTCTATTGACCTTACATTTAAACTCCTGGAGATTGTAGCCGTCGGGGAAGCAATCATTCTGAAATGGCATTCTCGTTATGAAATATTAAAACCTTTAATATTTACTTGTAAACATAAAATGGGACCTTCACTCAGGTTTCCATCAGTCAGTCAGTTAAGTGCCATACGTGAAATACGCTTGGGCGATCATGTCTCAAAAGAGACATGACTGACTGGGCAGAAGATTATCCCGCAGTAGGTTGCCATTGCTTTCTGCGGTAGACTAGTTGCTGGCCAAGGCTATAGAACCCAGTCTGTTCTTTTATTTAACCT
This sequence comes from Ascarosepion bandense, assembly GCA_037127315.1. Classification (NCBI taxonomy): domain Eukaryota; kingdom Metazoa; phylum Mollusca; class Cephalopoda; order Sepiida; family Sepiidae; genus Ascarosepion; species Ascarosepion bandense. The sequence continues at coordinate 258,994 of JBBBDQ010000442.1, forward strand.
ATAACTGGAGGGTAGAGACGGATTAATACCTTTCCCAAAGGTATTTGCGCGTAAGTAAATGCAATGAAATCAACTGGAATTCGAACTGGGCTTAGTAGTACCTAACGGTTTCCAACCAAGACATTTCTCTTGATATGAACTCGAACAGTGACAATATTAAAGTTGGAATACGTTATGCATGTTTTTAAACTTAAAAACATATGGGGCCAGTTCCAAATGTCCGAATAACACTAGAATGACGCAAAAGAATTTTGGCTAACAATATTCTTTCATGTTAAGCTTTCGAAGATACCCGATTTGTTTTTTCCACTTGATCCTTATAATGAATAAATTAAGCAATAAAATGTTTTCTATTTTTCTTTTATTTTTCTTAATGTTGATATTTTTATCCGTTATGATTGGAATAAATATAAATTAGAAATTTCAGTCAGTACACCACAATTCTTAAAAGTATTAAGGACCATTTCAGTGGGGTCCCAAATAAAAGGCATTCAAAATCGACCTCTTCCTTCCGACAAAATCGAAGAATTTATCACACTACAATTAATTTTCGAAAATGTTAGGGGAAAGTGAAACAGGCGAACGCTTATGCTTGTCGCAAAGCCATATTCAATGGAGCCTGACTACTGTATTTACTAGCCTTCCCACGCAAGGCCGGATGTGACACATGGTCATTTTATAGTGGGTATTCCCGGCCATATAGCCGGGCCAAAAAAATGTCTGTCTATTTTTACCGAGTCGTGGTTCTACCCTTCGGCGGAACTACGACTGGGTTTGTGCTCTCTGCTCGGAAGCAGAGAGCGCCCTCTACCCGAAGGCAGAGGACTGACAGTGTCATAGTAACAGTGGCAAATGCCGACTGGAACTACTGTTCTACAATTTATTTATAGTAAAAAAGTTCGAGAGGGGAGGCAACTATTGTTGTCTTCCTCCACAGTCAGGAAACAAATAATCAATCAGAAATTTTAAGAAAACAATCGTCAAAACATTTGTTTGCAAAATTAAAA